>JAHWFO010110989.1:355683-371324 GCA_023313115.1 Rhysida immarginata | reverse complement strand
AGATCTCCCTAGAACGGTGGTCAAGCAAGGATAGCCACCATAACGGTAATTACCTGCAACTGCAGAGTCCCTATTATTAAGGCTAGAGTGCCGGTTGTATAAATTAATTACATTAAAAGGCCTTGAGTTTAATTTTGAACCAGAAACATGATAGATGGGGCCCCTTAGTGATAAAATAGCATGTATTAGTACAATCAAGAGCTGATAAGGGGCCCCTTATTAGCTCTTGGTACAATGTATATTTGTTATGGAATGGTTATATGATTAGGTTAATAAATTAATGTGTGCTTATATAATTACAGCGATATCAGGTGTCATTTCTAGCTTTCGGTCTCGAACTCTTAGCTCTCACCCACCTCAAATGCTGTTCATTGAACACTAGGGCATTATCGGACATATTGCGGGGGTGGGGGGAACGCTACAACTGCAAAGTCGTCTCATTTAATCTGAGTCAACCCTTGTTTTATCTGAATCAACCCATGTTCTGCTTGTTTTGGTCCCTGGAACATATTCTAAAAGTCTGTACACACCATTCAGAAACACTTCTTGCGACAGATTACAACAAAGTTGTTGTTTATTATTATTGTTGCAAAGAATATAATGTTTAAGTTCTAAATTGATAGCAAAGCCTACATGAATTAAATCTTTTAATCCATTTGACTTTGGAGATGGTAAATAAAATACTCAAAAGTAGAATATACAACGATCTTAGAGGCGCGTTGTGGTGGCATAAGGAGTGGGACCATCATTCAGCTGGGCAGATGGAAAAGGTGGTACGAAACATGGTTGAATAAAACATGGTTTTATTCAACCTTGGTACGAAACATTAATAGGCATACGTATAAACAAGAACGTACCTTCATCTGTTCTTGGTATAAAAATATATTTCTAAAATTTAAAAAATAATACCGATACTATTTACCGATACTCATATCTTTTTTTCGCTACCATTATATTATCGACTAGGTGATATGCCCGGCATTGCTCGGTCTCTTTATTTGATGAAATTTTACTGACGGCGTTTCCCTTGCGCCATCTCTTGAGGAAACAAACAAACATAAATCAAGATACGGTATATTTTATTTACCCCACCCCCTCTCTTTGGGGACATGTAAACCTTACTCTGAACCTAACGAACATATGGTGGGAATATGAGCTCAATCGGATAAGTGGTTCAAAAGTTTTTAGAACATTTACAGATGCACCCTGAACCTGAATTTTTATATATAAAGACTAACCGATATCGATACCGATACTGCCAATATCGAATGAAAAATATCAATACTTACTCATATTAGTAGTATCGCAGCGACCCTACCTATCGTTGCATGCGATGCGTGAAGCAATTGCTTTCCGGATTTGACCATTCAAACATCCATTTCGGTCATTCTGGAATAGGATAATTCCCCAGGAACCAAAGTGAATGTGGAATAATTGTGTAGATGCGTTGTCAGAATATGATCAGCAAAAATTCAACTCAGAAGCAACCAATCTTCGAGTGATTTATTGTTTGGACACATATATGATGAACAATGAACGCCGACTCAAGGATTAACCAGGGATGCCTCAATTGCATCGTTCGCCTATCAAGAAATTGAAGCGTTCCAGGTTAAAAAATAGATAAAAATATAATAAATAAAAATAAAATATAAATACCTTCACTGCCATACAAAATATACCAGTATCGCTATTACAGTTATAATAAGCTTTACAAAAATTTTATTAGCATTTATAAAAAAAAATGAACGATTTAAATAAATGTTAGTTTATATCACAAATAATTTTTCCAAATCAAAAAAATATTTTTAATAATCTATATGTTGTTAAACTTAATATCCATTTAAGGAGTTTTTTTAAAAATCTGTGGAATATAATATTCTTTATCTCTTGCACCACACAAATTAAAGATTTTTGATACTATGTAATTTAATTGCTTTCTTAAACCATACTGGTATTCTCTTTTTACTAAATAATGATGATAATAATAATAGAAATAATAATAATAATAATAATAATAATAATAATAATAATAATAATAATAATAATGTAACAGCAGCTGGGCAAGAGACCTAGAGAAGAGCTGAATCAAAACCCAGTGTTGTCCCCCATCGGGCAAGAGCCCAAAACGGGGTTAATGAAAGTACAGTTCATTCCAAAAGCGTTTGATGTTCGGTTTCCTTGCATTACATTAAATCAGTGAGATTAATCGTTCCAGGCAAGAAGTCGAGTTCAAATCACGTTGGACGATGCCATTTATTGTTGACAGGGATAAGTAGTCATAATGAGTGACGTCAAACTGTTTTAATTGAAATCTGATTCTGAGCCTCTATTAGGAAAGTTTTCTTTATTATTAATATATCAATGTATATTATTATTACTTTAGTAGAAATGCTCTATAATAATGTGAAAACTACTCGAGGAAGTAAGCAGTAAGTTGGCAAAACAGGCTCAACAATGTATTGGTGAATACACGAATTAGGCTAAATCATTAAATGTTTTTCATGAAATAATCAGTAATAGAAAATTAACTTTGTTTCCTGCATATTTAACAAAATAATAATATATAAATTATAAATCTATTAAGGTATTTCTTAAGGAATAGCTACCAATCTTTCGAAATGAAATGCAGTATTTTCTGGGTTTATGCTAAAAAAACATAAGGTATTGGCAAAATAATTGTATTCCCATCCATGACGGGTGAAAATAATGTACACTGCTTTGCAATGAAATTGCTCTCACCAATAAGGTGTTATCAGACCTTGTCCATATTTAGAGGTGTGTGTGTGGGGGGGGGGGTTCGTTTACCTCCGACTAGTAAACGATTAGGTGCATGCTCACGGGACGTGACCATTTGGGTTGATACAGTGTCCGGGTGTCTGTATAGGAACATCAGTTGACACCTGTGTATGCAGTAGTGAGGAAGCAACTGCCTCGTGAACGTACAGTACTGTAATCCGCACGATGATCTCAATACCGCGACGACAACAACGACAACCGTTCACACAATAGGGCGTGCAACCGTTTTTCGCGTATAGAGGGCGAAGCATCGGCTTTATGTATGGAGATTCCAGCGGTACAGATGTTATGTATGTTTTAATGGCAAGTTCATTTTGTTTTTAGAATATGCCCGTAAATTGTTGCGTTCCCCAGTGCCATTCCAACTCAAAAAGGATAAGGGGTTTCTAAAATTTCATATCTTTCCTCGGGATATTGAGAGGAAAAAGGAGTGAATTATAAAAGTTAGAACAGGAAAGCCTGCGAGTCCGATTGCCCGGATCTGCAGCCAACATTTATCCGACTCCGATTATGATGTAACAAGCATGGGTAAGTTATTGAGTGGCTAGATGTATTTAAATAAATAGATTAAAATAACTGCTTGATATTTCTGTAAGACGTAGCAGACATTTATAACGAAATGAAAGCCATGGCCAAGAAAAAAAGCTGGGTAAAATTCCTGCGTAGCGTTCTCGGCTGACATCGATCAGCCCTGTCGCGTTTATGCTCTGAATTTATTATTGTAACATATTTCATTAATATGTAAATGGTTTATTATATTATCGAAATTATATTTTAAGAAATTTTATGCGAGAAAAAAAATCACGACGGTGTCAGTTGAATAGCGAAATATGGCCCGTCGTTAGATGAAGTTCATCTTCACGGAACTTCTGTGATTTTTTTTCCTACATAAGTTTCTTAAAATATAATTTCGATAATGTGATAAATCATTTACATATTAATTAGATATGTTACAATAATAAATTCAGAAAATAAACTCGAACGGGGCTGCTCGCTGGACTTTTACCCAGCTTTTTTCTCGGCCCATGGCTTTCGTTTCGTTACAAATGTCTGCTACGTCTTACAGAAATATCTAGCAGTTATATTAATCTATTTATTTAGATATATATATCTAGCCACTAAATAACTTATCCATGCTTGTTACATCATAATTGGAGTCGGAAAAACGTCAGCTGCGACCCAGGCTAGCGGACTCACAGGCTTTCCTGGTTTAAATTTTATAATCCACTCCATTTTCGTCTCAATATCCCGAGTAAAGATATGGAATTTTAAAACCTCTTTATCCTTTTTTGAGTTAATCCCGAATCCTCTTAGTTCAGCAACCGTTTCGATTGTTAGACTGTCTTCATCCATGTTGTCGACACACACAAAAAAAACGCTAAGAATATCGTCAAGAACTCCATTAAACAAACGCCATTGATAAACCGCAGGAAACTCGATACATCAAGCTGATGCTAGCGCCATCACTGAGAACAAAAGCATATGCACGCCCCATTATCAGACTTTGAACGAGGTCGGATTATTGGCCTCTCCGAGGATGGATGATCAACCAGACGGATTGCTGTCCATGTGTCGCAGGACGCACGGACGGTAGGCCTATGTTGGAGGCAATGGCGAGAGGAAGGCACACATGCCAGAAGACCAGGCTCTGGAGCCCGGAGAAGCACGTCCGCTCATACCGATAGGGAGATAATGTGAACAGCGCTAGCGGACAGAACCATCACCCTGCAGCAACTACATGATATCATTGCTATTCTCGGTACTGCTCTAGTGTCAACAGCGACAATAGCATGCCGGTTACATGCCGCGACAATGTCTGCCAGGCGTCCATTGTTGTGTCTTCCTTTGGCACCTGAGCACCACACGATACGACTGCAATGGTGTCGTGAACGAGTGGGCTGGCGAATGGAATGGCTCCCAATGGTCTTCAGCGACGAATCCCGCTTTTGTTTGGACACCGACGACATGCGGATGGGTGTGGTGCAGACAATTGGAAAGTGCCAATGAACAATGCATCCGGCATCGCCATCGTGGACCAACACCTAGGATCATGGTCTGGGGTGTCATTGGCTACGATACCAGAACGCCTTTAGTCACCAGCCAAGGCACCCTGACAAGAGCACGATACGTCACAGAGATCCTGCAGCCTGTATTAATAACCTGTCTGCACACCATACACGGCGCAGTCTTTCAGCAGGATAACGCGAGACCGCACACAGCAGACCTATCGCCAATTGAGCACGTGTGGGACATACTGGAACGTCGTTTATGATCACTACGGAATCTCCATGAACTGACACAGCAGGTTCACCTGGCCTAGGCAGACGTACCCCAAGATGACATTCGCCACCTGTATGATCACGCACACCTGCAGCTGGAAAAATGCATCGCCACTAGATGTGGTGCCACAACTTGATGCCGCTTTCCGTTGGGACACCTTGTACAAACGAGTGCACGTCTTGGCTCCATAACGTGATAAAGGTGTGTTTAAATGTATCTTTTGCTGTATACCTACGTTTGGGTCATTCGGATAACTTCTTGAGGGTGGGGCAATTTCATTGCAAAGCAGTGTATAACAATACAGTATCTTATATATGAAGAAAGCATATATTTATGCAGTATATAATATGCTGTTTACTATACGGTATATCGTAATGGCTTTCCTTTTATTATATAATATGCGCATAATATATGGCAGCATGACAATTTCGGTATCAAAATATTACATATTTTAAAAAGTAATAAGTAATAATATCAATGTTTTAAATACAGAAAAAATAACTAAATTAACTAAATGTTTATTGATGAAAATAAGAAAGAAAAGTCCACAGCTTGGATTCGAACCAGGAAACTTCAGCTCTTTGAAGGTTCCCGGTTCGAATTAGGCCTGTGGAGATTTTCTTCCTATTTTCATCAATAATTTAAACATCTGAGGCTTTACATAGGATTAACGCTGATCGAACATTCTTGAAATATTCTTAAATATTTACTGCTTTCTTTTTAATAAGTGCGTTAAATATTTCATCTGCAAAGTCGATCTCACTGAAATAAAAAGCAGCAATTAATCTTTTCATTTAAAAGTGCTGTTTTTCGCCCACACCAGACATAAACTTCATCCCTAATTCCACTCTGGACGGCCAAGTCCATTTTAATCTTCTACAATGTTCGTTCAAACTACTAGACTTTATAACCGATCAACTTCGCTGAGCTCAACTCATGCCAAGCAAGTGAAAACCGTTTTGGAATGAACTGTACATTTAATAAAAATAAAAAAATTAAACACCAACAAAGAAAACCAGTAACTAAGAGAAAAACGACACGGTGAACGAAGCATAGCTAGATCTATGCTAAAAAAATTGAACTAAAACAAATTAGGAAAATAAATGAATATGAAGATCATTAAAGTCCAATAAATTGACTTCTTTAAAATGCTGGTTTTTAATTAGCTTATTATTTGGATTAATCCGTGCAATATGCGAATTCCAACGAATAGCAGTTTAATAATATAACCTCTACAGTCGCCTTTAATGAGTGAAAGTTAAAATCTGGAAGTAAAGACAATGCCGCAATTCTGTGATGAAAGACACTTAATAAAATGTTAAAAAGATTGTTACTTATAACGCGGTTTAAATAAAATCTTTATATTGGTAGATTAAAGAATCAGTATTTTTCTGATAAGTTGCCGCAAAGGTATATTAAAACTGACACATTTACGTTGGATTTTATTCAGGATCTGAAAATTGCCACCGAACCATATCCAGACGCAATATATGATTTTAGGAATGATGGAAACTTTAATTAAGATAACAAGAGTTCTTCGACTCGAAAAAAAATGTATAGATCGCTTTATCATCCCTATAAGTCTAGAAATGTCCATATATATCTGGTTCATATGACTAACAAAAGAGCAATTGTCAGCCAACATCACTCCCAGATCTCTAATGGTCTTAGTCCTGGTGAGGAGGGCATTAAGAATATGATAATTATATTAAAACCGAGTTGCGGACCGTCCAAACGAGACCGAAAAAGTTTTTGGGTGTTTAATTCAAGACTATTGTCTCTGGCCCCGTTGGTGCACGCGTAGCAATGCCTCATGTAATTCTTTACAAGTGTCCCAGCCATCAACAGCTTAATATAATTTAACGTCATATGCGTACATTGAACGAAATGGCGCAAGTACATACGGGAGATCCGCAACAAAAATATTAAATAGTAAAGGACCAAGTGGGGAACCTTGCGGTACACCACTTTTGATAGGAAATATACCAACAAATCGTATTTTAAAGCTTCTTCCGTTTAGCATGGAGCTGAACTAATCCAATGCAATATCGGAAAGCCCGATACATTTTTGCCAATCAACAAGGAAATATTTACCTTGTTGAACGCTTTGGAAAAGTCTAGAAAAAGAGCATCAACCTGTGTCCTCCTATCCAAGTGACGAGTTATGTAGTGTAAGAAAATAGCGAGATTCGATTGTGTGCTTCTATTCACACGGAAAATATGGTTCAACATATTGTGAAACTTGATCACACACAAGTGTCTCTAGAAGTTTGGCTGGAAAAGAGATCAAGGTGATTGGTCTGCATGCTTTTTGCGCTAAGGCCTCAGTTTTCTTCGGAATTGGATAAACATTCACCTTTTTTCCAAGCAGTAGGGTAACGGCCGGAGGTCAGAGAAGTATTAAATAGGTACGTAAGGGGCACAATCAAAGCAGTTAAATAGCCCTTAAAAATAAAATCAGGTGACGTACAGGCTTTAAATACGGATAATTTTTTAGCTCGTTCAATGATTTGCTGCGCAGACACACTATTAACCGAAAAGGTCCATTAATATTGCTTCCAACAGTCAGTAAGTGTGGCTGCATCCGAACTTAAAATAGTATCATTATCTATAGAAGAGGCAAAATATACACCTAAATGAAAACGCTCATCGTTGTTAAGCTGAGCTGATTTATGTTTATTTAAATTAAGGCATTTGCGGGAAATGTCCCAGAAGGACCTCGGATTTGTAAAACCTGATCTTCAAGATTATTTAAGTAAATTTTCCGATCAAAAGTCCAATTCCTCTTAAAAAGTCTTCTGGCCCTAGTAAACTCCATAAAGTCATGATTAGACCTCGAGGAGATTTAAAATCTTTAATGCCAATATTGTTTGATAATAATAATAACAATAAAACCATCTTAGGTATAAGAGAAAATATTAGTTGAAGTGCGTCAAAAACGGGGAAATAGCAGGCCAGACAAAGTAGAAGCTATGCACCGTGCTATCCCTCAAAGGACAAAAGTCCAGAACATAAAGTAAGAAAAAATTATTGAAACACAATAAAAAAATAATAAAATAAAATAAAACTCAAATCATTCAACGATTAATCTACTCGCATTGTCGTTAAAAATATCAATATTGGTAAATTTTTATTGTAAATAATAATTAGTTTAAAAGCAGGGTCTACATTCAGTGACTTCGTTCGACTTTTACTCATGAAAGCTAAAACTGGAGAGTTCTTCTTATAAATCAGAACCCGAAGACTAATTAATTCTAGGGTATAAGGGGTCGATTTTTTCCCAATCAATAAATTAAAGTGTTTAATAGAGATTTCCTAATAAAATCATGTACATTAAAAAGAGGGGCCAGAAGATGGGTTATGTGTTTGGTGATAGGAATGCGTGATATGAATGATTTAAAATTCAAAATTTTGGTTGCTTATTATCTTCATAACTGAGAATAATGGGAGAACCATACCCAAGAGGCATAGAGGATTTGGGGAGGAGAGTCGCTTTATAGAGAGTTAAGAAGGTACTTTGCCTGGTAAAATAGTTTGCTAAACGTTTAAATAAACCCAGACGTTTACTTGTTTCAGTTAACAGCATTTCTAATAATAATAATTCAATTCGATTCAATTCAAGTTTATTGCCGTTCAAACAGCACCAAAGTGCCAAGACAGAACAGTAACAGGTACACAAAACAAAAGATTAACAAATCCTGCAAATTGCCAAAAGGGTATTAACCAAAAGGGTGACATTAACAAACAGAACAAAATAAATTTTGACTCATAATAAAAAGTAAAATTGATTACAAATTGATTTAAAATAAGAAGTTAAATAATAAAAAACCCTGTAAAACATGGGCAACAATACAGTGTTATGAAGAAAATACGGACGGCATTGCAAAATAAATTAAATTAAAAAGGATGCAAGATAAAATATGACTAAATAAATTAATAATAGAAATAGAAACATAAATGCCAAACATTGAAAAGGAATTACGAATGAAGAATTACATAATAAAATTAGAAAAAAGTTAAGATCTAAACATTAAAAAAGTAAGTAATTAAGTAATTAAAGAATATCAAAATCGGAATGGTACAGATTGTATCCATATTGGATCCTGTAGATCGTTGACCATTGAGCATGGGCATGTTTATAAAGTGGCGGTTTGAAGAGAGCAGAAGATTACCTATTTTGGCGAATAGGAGCATAGAAATGGCGACCTTGTACAAAAGTCTGTGTTAATGGATCCTTTGATGATTTTCCGTAAAAAAAATTCGGGAACTTTTGCTTGAGATACTGGAGAAAGATAGATTGCACTCTGTCGAGAATTAAATCTAGCTCCTGGGTGCAACCATTCTATACCTCACCAGAGTACATAAGCTTTTATTAAGTAACAAAAGTTTGAGGAGTAGAAAAGGTATGTCCATGACGCATAAGTGTCCCTGCACAACGCAGAGCTTTAGTACGTAGATGGTCTATCTGCGGATTAAAAGTGAGCTTGTCGTCAAGAATGACTTCAAGATCATGCATTTGATTGATAGTCTTAATAGTAGCATTGGCGACAGTATAAGCCTTGTAAACGGGATTTGTTTTATTCGTAAAGGCCATATGCGCACATTTGATACCAATAATGCTAAGCCCATTCTCCTGACACCAAGCTTCCAATCGATTAATATCGCATTGAGGACGCAAAACATCCTGAGGGCAAGTGATGGCGCGACAGAGCTTGGTGTCATCAGCATACATGAGAATACCCGAATCCAGGACATGATTAGGAAAGTCAAAGGTATAAGCAGAGAAGAGGACTGAGATAGGAGCCTTGAGGGACACCGGGGGTTGGACAAAATGGACGTGAGCAGTGACCGTTGATGCGGACCACATTGTTTCTGTTAAAAACGTAGGAATTCAGGAGTGCCATAAAATTGTCTCTGACACCAAGGAGTTTCAATTTATGAATTAAGCGATCATTTTGAACTGTGTCAAAAGCATTGGAAAGGTCAAAGTAAATGGCGTCAGTCTGGCCCTGCTGCTTGTAGGAACTCATGAGCACCTCTCTGAAACTAATCAGATTGGTAACCACGGACCTCCCAGGAAGAAAACCATGTTGAGAGGTAGGAAGAGAGGGCAAAATATGCTGAAGCAGATATTCATAAAGAATGCAATCAAGAATATGCGATTGGACGATAATTGTTGGGTAATGTAGCAAGTCCAGATTTGTAGATAGGAACAATGATCGTGCTCTTCCAGATGGAAGGATAGTGGCCATTTTGTAAACAAAGATTGAAAATATGTTGAAGAGGGGCCACAAGGTGAGGGGCAAGGCCTTTATAAATGAAAGAGGGAATGTCGGTAGTAGAGGAGGATCGCTTGGACCTGAGTCTATGAATACCCCAGAGAACATCCTCAGCTGAGATAGTCACAGTAGAGAGAGAATCGCGAATCATGGGCTCGTAAATATTAGGGTTAACATTTTCACAGAAGAAAAGGTGACCTGACTTATTGTAAGGTTTTGAAACATTGGCAAAATGGGTGGCAAAGATATTGCAAATCTCACTCGCATCAGTGGAGTCGTGGTCACTAGTATCAATCGTGCCTACAGGAGGAAGCTGATGAGTTTTTCTGGTGCTATTAATGTAAGATCAGGAAGAGGCTGGCTGAGAACGAAGATTATATTCAAGCGTATGAACATAGTGTTGATGATCCTTTCGTCGTTGACACTGGGCATGATGTCGGGCACTAGCGTAAAGTTCATAATCATTAGGATTTCTAGATTTCTGGTAGATTTTGTGCAAAGCGTTTTAGCGCTTGATAAGACTGATTAAGTGCGAGGAAAACCACTTCGAGAATTTAAGCTTAGAGCGGGAACTATTATTTGTTTTGATGGGAATGTGCCATCTAACAATATCAGTAAGATTTTTTACAAGGCAGTTGCGGCATCTTCGGGATGATTACTGCTGAAAACATCATTCCAGTCAAAAAGGGAAGTATCTTCGTACAGTTGTAAATAGTTCACTTTGGAAAAATCCCAGCGTAGATTAGAGGGAGGGTTTGATGAATAGACCACATTTTATGAGGCAGAAATATGAAGAGCAGGATGAAACCTGTCAACTGTTACCAGTGGGTCTTCCTCAATCAGGACAGATGGACGAAGATTAGAGATAACAAGGTCAAGAATAGTTCCGGAAGAGTTAGGAAAGCCATTGTGCTGCCATATATCACAGGTCGTCAGAAATTCATTAAGCAAAGACTGTTAAAGCACTGAATCATAATCTCCTCATGGAGTATTGATATTGAAGTCACCAACCAAGATACCCTTGAAAGTGTATTAGAAGTTCGTCAAACACTGAACGGATGTCATCAGCAGGAAGACTTGGCGGAAGGTAAATGCAGCCAATAAGAGTCCATCCATGACTGTCTCAAACCTTAATCCACACATTTTCAACTACGGAGATATTGGAGTGAAGAGGAACACAATATAGGGAGTGAAGAATAGCAATGGCAACCCCTCCCCCTCTATTATCCGTGGGCCAATCGCATCTGAACACGCGATAACGGTCATCAAAAAATTCGGAACTGGAAAAATTTTCTTGAAGCCAAGTCTCAGTGAGAGCGATGATATCATAATTCCTGGCAGGTAAGTTTTGACGAAAAAGAGTGGATTTTGTTCTTAAAAAAGAGTTGTTTTGACGAAAAAGAGTAGTTTGATAGTAAATTTTCATTAGTCGGTCAGTGAACGATTAGCAAAAGACTCCAATGCTGAGGTTTTAGTGGCACTTTGTATTAAAAGAGGAAGAACAGAGTTGAAGACGTTAGTAGAAGTAGACTCGGTCTGCGTGGCACCGGAATCTTGAGAAAAATCTTCAGTTGTCACAGATGGTATAGAGTAGTCACTTCAGAGCTATCTACTGTATTTTGGGTTTTAGTAGTATGATAATCTCCTATTGTGATTTTTCCATTTGATGGTCCAGGAAGCAAAATAAGGTTAGGATTTAACCTTCTTCTGAATGATAAGATTAATGCATTAGAGGGCCAGTTATTAGCAGTTTGAAATTCTTCAATTGCGCTTGCCGCAACAGAAAGCTAAACGGAGGTACAGTTCGGTGACGTGGTTTTTATGTGGTAGCACACTACTTTGGAGGTAGAAAAGGAAGATATATCAGCTACTAACTGTTGGACTGTAGTGCCAGGATGCAACCTCAAGATGAAATAATAATAATAATAATAATAATAATAATAATAATAATAATAATAATAATAACCCTCGTGTGGTCCTACGTCCGCGTCGTGCGAGGGGGGCGACATCTTAGAGAGATGGCCCTGGTTAACAGGTCTGATTTACTCTACCTTTAGATTAATTTTGAGGGTCCAGATGACCCAGTAGGGCTGATGAGCTGATTACATCAGCTGATGATGGAGATGACTAACAGGACCACCCATTTATTGGTGATCAATATGATTAGTGCTAGTGCGTTATCTGATACCGGCTCGGACGTCACCCGGGTTACCAAGGTCCGCGCTCGTGGGTTAAGCAGAGGCTCACGTTCGAAAAATATTCCACAGTCTCCCAGGGCCACTGGTGGCGAAAGCAGCACCAACCCCTGTTCGGCTACTGCAATGCCACAAACTATCCCTAGTGTTTCAAGAGCTTCCTTGCCCTCGACCACTAATTTGAAATGGACCACGCCAACGCATGAAATGGACCACGCCAACGCATGAAATGGACCAGTCACTAAATTGGAAACTGACACTACAGCTTACAAACAACGGTTATATAACATTTTCAAAGGGACATATCCTCACATTACAGTCACTGAACAACGCATTGCAGATCAGCGTCGCACAATTGTTATGAACAATTTAATACCCTTACCCACGCTACAGAAAATAAAGCAAGAAGTTGCACAACAGCTATAAGAACACGAGTCATCTACACAAACCGACACTCAACACACAGAATCAAACACTAACATTGTCATCACTAATGAACCTGTAGAACACACACTCAACAATGAACTTCACCATGATATTCATCCGCAACAAAACATAAATACCAAACTTATTGAAACATTAAACGACACCGTACGAAGATACCTTACAGTCTACACAGGAACAGACCCCACACAAAGACCAGGTATACCTAAAATAAACATAAACAGCAAAACAGGGGAAATTTTATCTTATATGAACACATATATCTTACCACAGTACATTGAAGAAAATCTATCTTTAGAATACATACACCTACTTATTTACACTGGGGCTCTTACAGTTATATCCACACTGGGTAGGAAACCAATCCATAAAAACACACAAAAATCATACACCCAACAGAAACCTATATGGCAAAAGCGGATTGAGTCTGACATTGACGAAATCCGCAAGCAGTTAGGTAGACTTACACAGTACACTAAAAACAACACTTCATCAAAGCAGAACAAACGCCTCAGACATTTATTTAAGAAGATTAAAACAGACACCAGACATGAGCAGCACAATCAACACATTACAGAATATATGGACACATTAAAACAAAAGTTAGCTGCAAAAACACAACGCCTGAAGAGATACAAAACATGCACTCAGCGCAAACAGCAGAACAAGTTATTCGCAAACAATGAGAAGACATTCTATAAGCAGTTAAACAAAGATTATACACAGACACAAAACACTGGTCTGCAACACAAACAGCACTGCAACATTATTGGTCGTCTCTTTGGTCTGTCTCAGTTGAACATAATAGGGAAGCTAGCTGGATCAGGGAAGAGGAGCAATTAGCATCCACACTATCAAACATGCCTTATACTGACATAACAGGAGATGAACTCTCACAAGTCATTAAACGTACTCACAATTGGAAGGCTCCAGGTATAGATAGGATTCAGAACTTCTGGTATAAGCGCTTCACCTGTTTGCATCTGGCCCTTGCAAAACAGATCTCCAACACTTTGTATACACCACAGACATTGCCACATTTCCTCACACAAGGAATAACATACATGGTACCAAAGTAACATAACACTACAGATCCCACACAATATAGACCACCACATGCCTGCCTACACTTTAAAAAATAATAACTGCCTGTATCGCAAACAAAATTTATACACACATAGATACAAACAACATTCTCACTGAACAACAAAATGGATGCCGTAGAAATCACATGGGTTGTAAGGAGCAACTCCTGATAGACAGTGTGGTCCTACGGCAAACTCACAATAAACATCGACACCTCCATGCAGCCTACATTGATTACAAAAAGGCCTTTGATAGTGTCCCACACTCATGGCTGTTATATACACTACGATTATATAAAATAAACCCTACACTTATTACATTTTTAGAAAGTACAATGCTGCACTGGAGTACTACACTACACCTCACACTCAACAGTGAAACCATCACGACTGACAAAATACAGATAAACCGGGGCATCTTCCAGGTGACTCACTGAGCCCACTCTGGTTTTGTCTTGCACTAAATACACTTTCCAACAGACTGAATAGCACAACTTACGGCTACACAATTAAACATAATAAAAGCTGCCACTACACGCTTTCACAATTACTCTACATGGACGACATGAAACTCTACGCCTCCACACAAACACAATTGCACCAATTACTTGACATTACACAAACCTTTTCAAAAGACATACAAATGCAATTTGGGTTGGACAAATGCAAAACCATTCACATTGAAAATGGAGTACTCAGGGAAGGGGGCTTCACATTAGATGAACCAGATCACATTGCTGCTATGGAAGATGACGAATTTTACAAATATCTAGGATTTAAGCAAGCCAAGCTTCTGGAGCACAAACACATAAAGAATACACTCACTAAACAATATCTTCATAGGCTAGAGACACTACTTAAAACGCATTTAAATTCCAGAAATTTAATCAAGGCCATCAATACTTATGCCACGCCAATACTCTCCTACTTCTTTGGAGTCATACAGTGGACATACACAGATCTTGAGGGACTTGTAAGGAAACAACGTAAACTGCTTACAAACACAGAAAGCATCATCCACATGCAGTTATTGAAAGACTCACCCTGCCTCGTTCAGAGGGAGGCAGAGGTCTTATTGTTCTCAACAATTCTCACAGGACTGCACTGTTCTCAACAATTCAACACAGGAAGCGACCACAGACTGGTAAGATGCAAGCTTGTTCTAAGCACGAGAACAGAAAGACGAAAACTTTTCAGGAACACAAAGAAGATCATCAACATTGCACGCCTACAAGAACGCAGAACGGAATTCCAACTACAACTTCGAAACCGCTTTGAAATCTTACAGAGCGGCATCCAGAAAGATGACATCACAGATATTAACAGGACACTAACTAAACATTTAATAGAAGCAGCGGAAGTAGTAGCTGGAGAACAAGTTTCCAAACCACAGACGAAACTCACAGAAGAAACAAGGAAATTAATGAAGAAACAAAAAAATTAATGAAGAAACGAAGAGAAATGAAGACAAAAAGAGAAGATACAAGATCAGTAATAGAATATGCGGAGCTTTGCAAGACAGTACGGAAACACTTCACAGAAGATGTTCGGAAATTCAACTG
>JAHWFO010110989.1:236986-346627 GCA_023313115.1 Rhysida immarginata | reverse complement strand
TTTTTTGAGATTGTTCTGTTTACATCCAAGTGTAAATATCCCGGGCAACGCCGGGTACCTTTGCTAGTATATATGTAAAGAAGGATGTTTGTTTGTTTGTTTGTGGGTTTGTTTGTTTATTCTTATAAAATCGACAGTTTTATTCCAATCTTGATAAAATTCTGCATATTGACCTTCAAACCATGAGGAAGGTCACTGTCTACCTCAGATTTCGAAAAAATAATAATTATTTATAAAAAATCGATACTCATTGTTATGGCCAGGCATATTAATGTGAAATATCTCCTGAATACCAATGCAACGCAAAGTTTGTGGAACAACATATATCAACAGTGGTATCAACTCGCTATTTAAAATCATTCTGTTCAGACCAACATTCTGTATCTCATGACTAACAATGCAATGAATAGTTTGTGCAACAATAGGTATCAATAATGCACCAACAGAATGACGGAATAACAATATATAACTCATGACCAACAATGAAAGTAAAAGTTTGTGCAACAATAGGTATCCACAATGGTATCAACACGCAATGCACCAACACTGAAAGGCAAAGTTTGTTCAATATAGATAAGGTTGAATTTTTAACAATGCATAGAATTCCTGTTATTCAGGCTTTTCTTAGAAAAGGGTGTTCCCAGTGCTTAACAATTTCTCGAAAATCTTTAAAAATGATCACTAACTGGAGATAATGGAGAGTTAGCAGACTATCTAGAAAGAGTGGAAAGACGACAGAGGATTCACTCTTTTAGCTCCGTGCTGTATTGAGCAAATGGTAAACACTACTTGAAATCCAAACATTTCCTAAAAATACATTTTGACTATAATCTGTGTTAATGTGTATATTTTGGAAACTGACATGCTTATGATGCGATAATTGAACTTTCGTTCCCAAGAATTAATAATAATGAGCATAGCATGATGATGCAGTGACAGGACATTATTAAGGCAGAGTCTATTGATGAGGCAAAGGAGTCACGCGCATCTTCCTTGAGATCCTTACGAAACGTCCAGATGACTGGCAAAAATTTACGTGTCTGGAAAGAAAAGAGAAAAAATGAATATTGGTCATAGAAACTCTGTAACTAAAACAGAGAAAGCTATACGGGCATATGAAACATCTGAACAACGGGAGTTTCGAATAAAGCAAGAAGGTATAATAGCTTCTACATCAAGGGCAAAAAAAAAAACTTGAGTGGAAAGTATCTGGTGATACTCCGCAGTTGTGAGTAAAGTCATGAAGAGTTTAGATAAATCTCGATATATCACCTAGAATTCCTATTTCCGTATTTTTCGTAGAATGTATGGTCTCCTTGCTCTGTGTTGTATTGATTGAGTTATTATTTAATGATTTGGGAGTTATAAATTAATTTTTGAGAATGTTTTTTACCTACAAGTGTAATTATCCCGAGCAACGCCGGGTACCTCTGCTAGTATATAGATAGAAGATAGAAGATAAGGATGTTTGTTTGTGGGTTTGTGGGTTTGTTTGATTTTTATACAAATTTACAGTTTTATTCCGATCTTGATGAAATTGTGCATACTTGACATTCAAAGCATGAAGAAGGTCACTGTCCACCTCAGATTTCGAAAAAATAATAATTTTCGAATATAAATCGATAATCATTATGATAGCAAGGTATATGAATGAGAAATATCTCATGACTAACAATTTAAGGCAATGTTTGTGCAACAATAGTCATCAACAATTTTATCAACACGTAATTCAAAAACACTACGCGCGGACCAACATAGATATCTCATGACCAACAATGCAAGGAAAAGTTTGTGAAATATTGATTTGTTTGAATTTGTAATAATGTAGAAAATTTCTGTTATTCAGGCTTTTCTTAGAATTTAGAGTTCTTAGTCCTTAAGAATTTCTTGAAAATCTTTGAAAATAATCAGTAACTGAAGATAATGGAGAGTTAGTAGACTTTTGGGAAAGAATGGAAAGAAGACAGAGGAAACACTCTTTTCGCTCTGTGCTGTACTGACCAAATGGTGAGCATAGTAATAGAAGAGTCAGTGACTGCTATACCATCCAAAGTGATGAATGGCCAAGTTTTGCTTCAAGACATCGAGAGAAGAGTGGAAATTGCAACAACATCAAGTGTAGAAATTGCAACAACATCTAAAATAAGATTACGTAGCTAATCAATTATAGCAGTGATATACTTGGCGAGGTCCATGTATTGTCGACCTTTAAAAAAATTTTTTTTGAATTTTCATTAGGGATTTTTTTTGTATTATTTGTATACGTTTTCATGTTTTTATTTTTAAGATATTTCAAAATTTAATAAAAAAAAAAAAACAGAGTCAAAGCCATGCCAGGGTTATCACCTAGCTTATTTGTTTACACTTCAAATCCAAACATTTCATAAAAATACATTTTGATTATATTCTGTGGGAATGTGTATATTTTGGAAACTGAGATGTTCATAAAGCGATGATTGAACGTTCGTTTCCAAGAATTATTAATAATGAGCATAAAATGATCATGCAAAGACATAACATTAATAAGGCAGTGTATATTGATGAGGCAAAGGAATCATGCATGTCTACCTTGAGCTCCCTGTCAAACGTTCAGGTTACTGACAAAAATTTGTGTCTGGATAGGATACCCCCTGCTCTGTGTTGTAGTTATTGGGTTATTATTTTACCAATTGGGAGTCATATTTTAATTTCTTGAGATTGTTCTGATTACCAACGGGCAACGCCAGGTCCTCTGCTAGTCTATTTATATATATAAAGAAGGATGTTTGTTTGTAGGTTTGTGAGTTTATTTTTATCTATTCCGATCTTGATGAAGTTTTGCATACTTGACCTTGAAAACACGAGGAAGGTCACTGTCTACCTGATATTTCAAAAAATAATACTTTTTGATAAAAAATCGATATACATGTTTATAAAAAGGCATATTAATGAGAAATATCTCAAGACCAACAATGCAAGGTAAAATTTGTGCAACAATAGGTTTCAGCAGTTGTATCAACACGCAATGCACCAACAATGCAAGGTGAAGTTTGTGCACTATAAATAAGTTTCAATTTGTAACTAAGCATAAAATTCCTGTTATTCGGGCTTTTCTTAGAATTGGGAGTTCTCAGTACTTAACAATTTCTTGAAAATCTTAAAAAATGATCAGTAACTGGAGATAATGGAAAGTCACCAGACTATTGAGAAAGAGTGAAAAGATGACAGTGGATGCACTCTTTTAGCTCCGTGCTGTATTGAGCAAATGGTAAGGATGTAAATAGAAGAATCGACGACTGCTTGACAAAACAAAGCAATGAATCCAAGTTTTGCTTCAAGATATCGAGAGAAGAGTGGGAATTGCAACAACATCAAATGCAAATCTAAAGGAATTTTACGTGACTAATAAATTACTTAGACTAGCTGTGGCATAGTGGAGAGGTCCATCCATTGTGAGCGTTTACAAAATTTTTTTCGAATTTTCATTAGGAATTTTTTATTGTTATAATTCTAAGCGTTTTTATGTGTTTATTTTTAAGATATTTCAAAATTTAAACAAAAAAACAAAGAGTCAGAGCCACGCCGGAATTATCACCTAGCTTATTTGGTAGCACAGCAGATTCAAACATTTCTTAAAAATATATTTGGACTTGTACTATGTGAATGTAAATATTTTGGAAACCTAGATACTGATATTGCGATGACTGAACGTTCGTTTCCAAGAATTTTTAATAATGAGCATAAATGATGATGCAGTGACAGGACATATATAGGGCCGCGTTTATTGAGGATACAAAGGAGTCACACGTGTCTCCCTTAAGCTCCCTATCAAACGTCCAGGCGACTGGCAAAAATTTATGTGCCTGGAAAGGAAAGATAAATTTATTGGTCAGGGAAACACTGCAGCTAAAACAGAAAATTTTATACGGGTATTGGAAACATCTGAACAATGGGAGTTTCGAATAGAGAAAGAGGGTATCAGCGCTTCTACGTCAAGTGCAAGGGAATCTTTAAAAGAAAGATGGGTCAAAAGTATTCAGTGATGTTCCCAGGTTCATGGTGACGATGAACATTGTTTTAGTCTGAACCAAGTCAAAGTGTTTAAATAAAGTCCCGTTACATCACCTAGAATTCCTGTTTTTCTGATGTTTCTTAAAATGGATATTCCCTTCGCTCTGTGTTGTATTGATTGATTTATTATTTAACCAATTTGGATTTATAATTTAACTTTTTGAGATTGTTCTGTTTACCTACAAGTGAAATTAACCCGGGCAATGCCAGGTCCTCTGCTATAGTTATACAATTCGTAGATTAGCGAATTTCAATCAATTTTTGCAGGTTTTCTAAAACAATTTAAATATTTTTGGAAATATGTTTCATATAGTTTTGGCGTGGCGATTAGTTTAGTCTTTTGGCACTTGGTTGTCATTCCATAATGGTTTATTTATTATTAATATTATCTAGCAAATAGAATGCGATTTCCAAAATTGAAAAAATGTTTTTTGTTGCCGTTCATTTATAAACCACTCCTACTCTCGATGCCAATTGGAACTTTTTCCTATTGAACATATTTTTCCAGTTGAACATTTACACTGTATGTTCGTTCATTGCTACGGCCGTCCGAGGCACGAAAATTGCCGCGGAACAACTCCTAGCAACAACCAGTGATGCCGCTCTTCAGTGTAATGAGCCGTTATGCCTTCACGGTCGCTGTGAACGTAGCCACTACGTAAAAGAAAATTTTCATTCTGGTCATCTCTGTCAATGTCTACAGTTAAACCCACTTTCTCAGAATCCTCCTGTATATTGCTTCACGTAAGTATAATCAAATAATAAGAAAGACAACACAACGGCCACTCAGAAAAGATTAGTTGGTTTGGTTTGAATTGTATTAACGTCCACTTCAACTACTATGGTCATATCAGGACAGCGTTACAGGGGCTGCAAATTTTGCCTCACAAGGTTTTTTTAATGTGCAGCCAGCAAACGTCTACATGGGACCAACGGATTTACTTTCTTTCTGAAGGAAGGTCGTGATTTCAGGATATCCCCCTAAAAAACCCTCGTCGTCCTCGGCCGGGATCGAATACGCGTCCTCAGGTATCAGAGGTGAAATTACTTCCACTGAACCACCAATCAGAAAAGAGGGTGAGTAATCAAGACCACATAAACTATTTATAAAATAATAAAAGAAGATCAGGAGGCAAAACGGGACAACCCGGAACATTTTATTCATTTTTCCATTTTTCGTTATTTTTTGTGGGTGTTTTTTACTTATCATTTCTAAAATTCCATTATTAAAGTTTAAAAGTTGCTTTACTAAACCCGTTTAAAATTATAATAAACTGATGTCGCGCAGCGGGAAGTAAAAAAAAAATTCATGAAAAGAATTTATTGTTTTTACTCTTGTTCATTAAAATGCGTCCATGTTATTAAAATATGATTTAATAATAATATAATAATAGATAAACATGTCAAGGTGTCGAGGATTTTTAAGCAAAAAGCACAGAGCAAATGGGGATGAAATTGTATACACAGTTTTAATTAAATTTGATCTGAATTTTAAGTTAATACAATTCAATTAGTTTTGCAACATAAAGATGCTTCAGTCCAATTAGTCAGCTGTGTTGTCTAACAGCTGGGCGGAATCTAGAGTCTGACTGGAATTAGTTCCTAGACCGGCAAAGAAGTCGACCTGGAGGGAGTGAGTGGTGTGGCGTGATGTAAGTACTTGAGCAATGGCGTCCAAGCAATGGGATGGAGTGGCCAGTGTCGTTGGTACTGCAAACTTGGAAGGCTGCAACCTACATAGATTTGTTGACCGTGGTGGGGGAACTGTTTGAAATAGAACCATATATTAATGGAATGCCGAATACAAGTAAGGAATTAATAAACTATTATTCATTATTTAGATCCCTAAGTCCTTAACAATATTACTGGTACCAAAAGAGGACGGTCCCGAGTTCAAGCACGGTCATTAGACAGGGTGCCCCGTGCGAATATTGGCTATTTCAGCAAATGAGATGATCATTTCTATTGCCTCCACTTTCTACAGGAGAAGAATTGAAGGGTCTTGCTTCAAAGGGCGTACGTGGTCCTGACTAGATGTCCTAGAGAATGGGGTGGAACTGGGCGGCGAGTCCAGCACTCCTGTGCATAGACTTTTGGGCAAAAGCACTGATGTGGCGGCTTGTAGATCCAGACGCTCTCCTGATATCCTCATCTCACCACAATCTTCGAGGGCAGGGTCACTTGATGAAGCGAATGCGCTTTCGTGGTTCGAATCACTCGCTATTATAAAGTCATTAGTTCACTTACAGTTTACTTCCAAATTTTCACTTAAGAAATTGGGCTGCTTACTGCTCCCTCATAGTCCGGTCTTCAAAGGGTCCTGCCTGGGGTGAGCTTCCGTTGATTGGTCCTGTATGGCTCGGCGTAGTCAACGGGCATTTACGGGGCATCAGGCAGACTCTTCTTGACGATCTTTTGAATACGGCCTTCGATTCGGGTCTCCTCGTTCTGCTTCAACGATTAGGCATCTTTAGGATATGTCCCTTGCCTCGGCGGCAGACTCTTCAGCCTTAATGGAGGAAAACACATAAGAACAATCCTCGTGCATGCTCTCTTCTGAAATCCGGAACAGAGTTGACATCGGTTTCCTTCCTCTTCGGTTGGCGATCGCTAACTCTCTGCCTCCTATCCTCTGAGCTCCTCTTTTTATTCTGTCTTAGATGATTCTGTGCCGATTCTGCACATTGGAATCTCCAATCGCCTTTCTTCTTCTTCTTCTTCTTCTTCTCCACGGGTCCATTCCAGTTGGGAGTGTCTGTTTCTCTTCTTCTGTGCTTTCTCCATATTAAATCCTCGGAATCGCCATTTTCAGCGAATCTTCCCTTCCGAGGATTTGACACAATGAATGTTAAAAAGTTTATATATATTTTTAATTTATAAAAATTTAAGGAATTTTTATTCAAGGGTCATTCCCGCCCAAGGAGCAAAATTTATATCTTAAAAAATTTAAAAAAATTGTAAAACCAATAGTAAAAATAACTATAGACGCAGCCATAAACAAATGAAAAACAAGACAAGTCTTACCAGAAAGTAGAGACTAAAAAGCAAACACTTCTCATCTGTAAACAACAAAACAAGACTTCTTATTACACATCATCCACAAAAACCTACAGCCCACATAATAAATTACATAAAATATTAATTAATCATCTTTAAGAATATCATCTAAAATTAGGAAAAATTTAACACACGTTATATTTCACTGTACTAGCTGAGATGCCCATCTTCACAGAGCTTATCCAGGCAAAACGAAGGTGAGATGTCAGTATCTATCTACTCTAGGTATATAACAATCTTGTTTAAGGTTTGACCCTGGGAATTGTTAATTGTTATTGCATAAGCTAGGCAAACAGGAAATTATCGATGTTTGAACACTACAAAATGATTAGTCACCTTGTATTAGAACGAATTCCCTGCATTATCCCAGCTAATTATTGTAGCTTCTATTGAACCTGATTATTCGGAATTGGCTATGTATTATTTAATACCCAAAACGTTCAACTTAATGACCATCAACCCTTCAATTTCGAACGTTGCTAAGGTTTTACCTGGAAGTGGAGTCGTGAATATCGTGATATTATTTTGTGCCAGTGCACAGAAAGTATATTTTGTCGGATTTCAGAAAATCACCCATAGTATGATCCTCTGCACAATATATCCTTATGTTTCCATACGGAACAAAAAGGTGGTATATTTCTATTCAGTTGAAGAACAATGCTCATACCAAACGTGTTTCATACACCAGTTTCATGCAATCTTCAAAACTCGTCACGTAAATGTTAAAGCTCACTGAAGATGGAATTGCACCTACATATGTTTTAATATTATTGTAGGTGTAAGTTGTTTGCTTTTAACTAAAGATCAGGAGGCCTGAGTCTGTTGAGATTGGCGAATCACATCGCTCTCTATGCTTGCTTGATCACTGTTTTTTTTTATTTTAGGTCAATGCTTCAGCTTTCCATCTTCGCCAAGCTTGTCTAGGCAAAATGAAGACGGGAAACGAAGTTGTTTCTGTTTAAAATGTGTATTCTGAGGGATTCGAACCCAAAATATCAAAATTGTTAAACACACCATGTAATCAACGTGTAAAAGTAGCATTGCAAAAATGTAAGTAATTAATTTTTTTTACAAAGGTGTTGTGCCCGGCGCAACCAAGCACAGGCAATGAGCAAAATTAAACACCCATAGGTTATATGAAAAGAAATACATTTAGTAACTCTCATGTGCAGGGTCTGTCTTTGCTAACAATACCACATGTTGCAATTGAATGTTACATTTAGATACAGGTTGCATAGCAGTAGTACAGGTTGAAGTTACATTTAGATTCAGGCTTAGCTTGATCATTGAATGTGCTGTCTGCCAGGTCTGCATTACAGCAATTTTGCCTTCCAGTTGAACAGTCGCCAGCACTTTTTCCCTTTATTTGTCTCATGTAGGAGCCATGCTTCTCTCGCATTTCATGTGCTACTCATATTAAAGTTTTTCACTGGTTCTCGGCGTCTTTTCAAGCGTTGTATCTGAGCACACGTACCAGTTTGGCCAGAACCCTCCAAGAACAGTCTCCTATCTGGCATCTCATTCCATACTGCATTTAATATGTGATTGCACACAATCAGCTGTTATTCATTTATGAGCGATAATTGATCCACCAACTCGTGGAATCTTGCCTAAAAGTATGCAGTCTCCAGAGATACAAGTTGATTTGAATCCTGGATCGCTTCAACTTCCTGATCAGTGAACTAATGCAATTGAGGCATCCCTGGATAATCCTTGAGTTGGTGTTCATTGTTCATCAGATATTGGTCCAAATCTCTTAATGTGAGATACAACACTCGAAGATTGGTTGCTTGAGAGCTGAATTGATGCTGATGGTCCTCTGATAATGCGTCTGCAGAACTATTCCACATTCGATCAGGTTCCTGGGGACTTATAGTAAGGTGCTGTTACCTTATTCACACCATTGTGTACCATTGACTTGCCTAAATGTGCCTTCTGTATGATGATACTCCTAATATTCTCCCTTACATATATCATCCAAATGTTTCCCTATGTTATATATCTCCAAATCCAATCTCCACATTAATATTCCTTCCATCAATCTAAATTCTCTTCTTATTTTTTTAATATTCATATATTAATATCTTTCTTCTACCTATAAATTGGATTTGGCTTTTGTGACTTAATTATCTCCGTCCTAATTTCCTTCCACACACTTTCTTCAAAATTTCTTCATTCCTGTAATTCTGGTTTCACCCTTTTCTTCTTCTTTGTACATCTCCCTTTATCCTCTATAATCAAACAGCAGTGTCTATATTGCATTGAGATGTATCATATCTCCTTCTATTCTGTCTACACTCCCTTATAAAGTGACCTCTACAACCACAACCATGACAAGTTTTATCCCTGAAAAATTTCTGACCTATATTTCTCCCAACTAATTCAACATGATTATTTGATCTATATCTCAATTCTCTTACTTCATCTTCCAGTTCATTGATTCTATCTTCTCTATTCTCATTAACTTGTCTCCATTGTCTCTTCAATTTATTCCCAAAATCACATTTTTTATTGTAACTCTATTTTGTTGTCCTTTCAACTAATAATTTTTCTCTATATTATCTGTTTCTGCAAAAATCTTACATGTTTTATCCAATTCCTTTTTCATATCTGCTATTTGTTTATTACCTCCCTCTTTTTATTTGAAAACACACAGTCTTTGTCGTCATTCCTTTTCTATCTGTTCAGAATGCAAAGCTTCGTCAAATGTTCATGGCCTTCTGCTTCCTAATAGTAATCTATGCTTTGGTAAAACTGTATCCATAAATCTACTAAATAAGGTTTCCTCTGTTCTCTCCTCATCTCCTTGTTTACTCTCATTCATCTTATTGTATGCCAATTCTAGCCTGTTACCATATTCTTGTATGGTTTCTTTCTTTCCCTGCTTAGCATCATAAAATTCCTTTGCATAATCTCTCTTAGGTTTTGACTTTCCCAAAATGTCTCTTAATCTCTCACCAATATTTTTTATAATTTTTTTATTTTTTATTTAATCAAGTTAAGTTACAAATACGCCCAGCTTGGACCAGTATGGACTGATCGACGAGTTAAGTCCCAGCGGGCGCAAAAATATAACAAAATACAAGTACAAATCAGTTAGTAGTAATATATGAATATCTGTAGACCATGGATAAACGTTAACCAACAACTAAATTAGTAAAATGGCAACAAAGATCACGTGACATGTAACAATCGCAAACTGCAATGAAGTTATCTGTAATCTTTTACAATACAATACATTTACAATATTTATTTAAATAAATAATAATAATGGGCTAGAAGAAGTTACAAAAATTGATAACAGTGTCCAAAGAGGCCAGTATGAAAAAAACGACGAGGTAGGCCAAGTGGGCACAAAGTAACTAATAAATTAACAAAATGGTTAGTAAAACAATAAATAAAAACAAAACAAAAATTGCAAAAAAACTTTATTTAACTTAAACAAAACAGATGGGACGTACAATTAAACCATAAAAAATCAGTTAATCAATCATAGGTATATAAAATAGCTAGTAAATTGTTAAGATAATCATGAGAACCGATAGCTGGAAAGACTAAAAAGTAATCAAAGAGAATGTAATTAAATACAAGGGTCGCATCCACGAGCAAAAGTATTTATTAGAAAATATCAAATTAGGCGTCCCTAAGCAATAACACAGTGTACTAGCAGATAACCTTCGATTTTAGTGGTATATAACAATAGCAGAAACTGCGTAGTATTTTCCTGAACTGAGGGTAGGAGGTAAGCTCACGGATTTCCGAAGGTAAAAGAACCTAGTATTTTAAACCGATGTGTAAAACGCATTGATTGCGGAAACTCAGAAGGAAAGAAGGAGGTCATATCTGATTTGCAATACGTGTACTATAATTATGAATATCAAGATTACGATTAATCCTTATAGGAGTTGATAACAAAAATATAGAGTTGGAGGTTATATAAATAAAAGAACAAAGAGACAGAAAATAAATTTGATAAATTAAAAGTATACATAAGGAAGCGAAATAGTGGGAAACGGAAAATGATTGAGGGAGGTGCAAAAGGGCCCGAAGAAACCATTTTTGTAACTTTAGAATTCTAACAAGATTAGTGAAGGAAGTAGAACCCCAAAACATTACACCATAACATAGGCCAGAATGAATCCAAGAATAGTACAACAAATAGTAGGTTGGAAAGCCAGGAGAGAGGCAAACCACGAATTCCGTAGAAGGCATTAAGTTTGTATAATAACAGATGGACAGGAACTGTATCAAAGGCTTTAGAAAAATCAATAAAGATAGAACAGACATATTTATTCATAGCCATCTCGGAGGAAAGGAATTCGAGTAAGTCATGACACGCAGTTTCAACACTCCGATAAGGGGTGAACCCGTGCTGACACGAATTAAGAAAGTTATGTTCATAGATAAAATGAGAAAATCTAATAAAGAAAAGCTTCTCAAATATTTTGGAAAATATCGGTAAGGCAGTAATGGGGCGGTAATTCTCAAATTGACTGGGGTCACCTTTCTTATAAACAGGAACCACACGTGATATCTTCAAGTCCTGGGGATAAACTCCAGTACTGATAGAAGAATTGAAAATAATTGTTAAGGGATAAGCGATGGTATGTTTCAATGCAATAATAATGTCAGACCGAAACCCAAGGGGTTCTGGGATAGGAGAAGATTTTAATTGGCCAATGATGTCACAAACCTCTTCCTTAGTAGTGGGGGTAACGAAGAAACTAGATGAATTCGGTGCTTGAAATGGATAGTCAATTTTAGATAGGGAAGGAGTATCAGGAGAAGGAGGCGAGAGAACATGAAGAAAGTCAGTCAATGAAGAAGAAGGAGTCTTATCTGATTGCAGAAAATGAGAACGTGGTAATTTGGGACCATGAGCTAAATCTGTCAGTAAACACCATTTTTCTTAATTGGATTGAAGACGTGAAAATAGAGATTCAAAGTATGACTGTTTGGAATTGTTAATTGTAGTTTTCACATAATTAGAGAAAGATTTAAATTTTATTAGCCATTTAAGGAAGGGCTTCGACGAAATTTTCTATAATAAGCATTCTTTTTTTTAATAAGCAAAAGTATAAAGGGCTTTCGAGCTTTAGTATTGAAAGAATCGCAAGAACGGGATTTTAAAGGAAAGTATCGATCATAACCGAATTGGAAATGAGAAAGAAAAGATGCAAATAATAGATTAGTATCAGTAGGGTTAGATAGAAGAAAGTTCCAATCAGTCAGAGCAAGATAAGATTGCAAAACTGTAAGTCTGTTGGGAGTAATTAATCTAGAGCGAAAACAAGAATTACATGAAATAGTGGGAGTGTCTAAGTTAAAGATAGGGACCATCGGAAAAAATGACTGAGAAGAATGGAGATAGAATTAGAAAAACAAGAATCAATAGCTGAATAAGAATTGTAATGAAGAGAATAATGTGAAGAAGAAAATGTAGTAGGTAAAATCCCAGAATGGAAAATAGGATCCAAAAAGAGTTTTACAGAAGAGGAAGGCTTGCTTAGGTCAATATTAAAATCACCCACTATGATAACAGTTTCCCTTGCGAGGCAAAATTTGCGGCCCCTATAACGCTGTCCTGAAATGACCATGGCAGTTGAAAAGGACGTTAATGACAAACAAAACAAACCAACCAAACCAAGATAACAGTTTTACCAGAGGTTTGAGGATCGAGTAATACTGATGAAAGAAACGAACATTAAGAGGATAAATTTCCAGATGGAGGGCGATATATTGATAATATAATTAGATTGTTATTAATTAAAAGCGTTAAGGCCTCATAATCGGGCGTTACTAAACTATAATCAGAGGAAGTGAGAAAGAATAGTGAGTGTAAAAGATAGACACAAATGCCTCCACCACGCTTATTGGCGCGGCTGACTGAGACAGCCTGATAACCGGGAATAAGAGGAATATCACTAGAATCATAAGTCCAACTGTCCATAAATATAAGAATTTTTGGTTTTATCGCTAGGGTCTTGAGATTAACTAACGTACAAGTTAAATTAGTGTTAATACTGCGGATATTTAAATAAAAAATAGAAAAATACCTATTAAATTGGTTACTGCATATATCAGTAATTTGAGAATTAATATTCTCGATAGAGATCAGGGGAGAAAAATCTTTTGTATGAATGTAAGACATAGTCAAAGGAAAAAAAAATATTGAAAAATATGAAGAAAAGAAAAAAGAAAAAAAATAGAAAAAATAAAATAAGTAAAAAATAATAAAGAATGAAATGCAATAGAAAAGAAAAGAATGGAGAGCAAAACTAAATTGACTAAATAAAAAATTAAATTAAACCATAGATATGTAAACTATATATAAACTACAAATAAACAATCACTTAGAAATAATAAACTTAATAAAATTATCAAAAAAATTCATACATAAATAAAAAATAGAAATGTAAATTAAAATAACGAGTAATGATAACGATGGCAAAGACCCGATTAGTACAAATCACAAACGAAATTACTAAAAGGAACAATTTAGGATAACGAGCAAATAAACCGGTATTTAATATTAACAGAGAATATCATGTCATAACCATTTCGTAACAAGATAATCAAACCCAAACAAAGGATTAGGACACAAGATTAAAATCTTTAGCGGAATTAATACGTAGAGCTTTACCTAGAGAGTTCTTGATTTATATATAACTGCCAAAGCTCCATGCATTCCGAATTCCAAACTTAGACTTAGTCTCGCGCAATAACTGGTAACGCGAGGCTGCTAAATCTTCAACAATTACAAAAGGAGTACCACGAAGCCAGTGACGGTTCCTAATAACAAGATCACGATGGGAAGATGACATCAACTGCAAAATAACCGGCCGATGAGACGAGGAGGTTCGGTGACTGAGACATTGTTTAATTTAAGCATTTATTAAGCGAGAGCTGTTTATGTATCCGATCAATATGCGAGCAATTGTTGAGAAATTGCCATTCGACATGCGAAGAAGATGGCGTCAAATTGCTTATGACATCACACGAGGTCAAAGAGGAAAAGATCCGTCTCCAGCATTTACTCGAATTTCTCTTCCGAGCTGCTGGCGAACTACAACATGCGGTCTTTGGTGATATTGGTGAAGACAAAAAGCGGTCAACTTGTAAGGAGGAAAAGCCATCCAAGGAGCCTATCGGATCTAAGGGTCTAAGTACCAAGAGTTCAAAAGGATCCAGTTTCTCCACCAACCTTAATGATAAAAGGAAGACACTCGAGTGCTACTATTGTCAAGAAAGTCACTCTTTGGAAGACTGCGACCGTTTCCAGTCCAGATGAAAGAAGGAAATTCGCCCAAGAACATGGTCTCTGCTTCAAGTGTATGTCAAAGGCACATCGAGCCAAGATCTGTGTTAAAGAGGTTAAATGTCAACATTACCAGAAGGGTCATGCGACACTGCTTCATGAAGAAAGGTACGCCAAAGGCAAAGACAAGAGAGAGCGTCAAGAAGCCTCTGTTAAAAATGGATTTGTCGAAACGAAGGGTAGCGATTCACGTAGAAGACTCAAGACGGACATGGCAATAATCCCCGCCAGAGTTCGAGTCAAGGCTACAAAGCAATTAGTGACGATTTATGCATTCGTAGACAATGGGAGCTCGCATACATTCTGTACTAAAGACCTAATGAACGAGCTGAAGGCTAAAGGGAGCAAGAAGTTGTTGTTCATCTCGACCATGGAAAAGAGAGATAGTCCACTTGAATGCTTTGGTCTTGAAGGTATGGAGGTGAGCGACCTAGAAGAAAACGGATGGCTGCCTTTGCCTGAGATCTACACACGAGAAGAGTTTCCAGTCGACCAGGAGGACATTATCAAGCAGGAAGACATTGCTCAATGGAATTTCTGAATAGAGTTATGCTACCAGAGGTCGATGCTCCTATCGGACTTCTTATTGGTAATAATGTGCCTGCTGCTCTTGAACCATTAGAAGTAATCCACAGTGAGAAGAAAGGTCCTTTTGCGATAAAGACCAGATTTTTCTGGGCGATACATGGGCCAACTTCAGTTAGGCAGATTAAGTCGTTCTGTATCAAGGCTGACCTACTTTTGAATAAGCAAATGGAGAATTGGTTCAAGTTAGAGAATGACCATGCGAGCGATGTGAGCGGTCTTTCCCTGTCCGTTAAGAAGTTTATGGAAATTTTTGAGAAGACCATCCAATAAGTCGACGGTCATTACTCTGTCTCGTTGCCAATCAAAGATAAGTTACAGAAGTTACCTAATAATAGAAGACAGGTTATTCAAAGGGTTATTTGCCTCAAGAAGAAGCTTCTTCGCAATAAGCAGCTTTATGAAGACGACAAGGGCTTTATGGATAAAATGCTAGCAAATGGGCATTCTGAGAAGGTACCTTGTAACAAGATGAATGCAATCGAGAGCGTCTGGTATCATCCTGCTAAACCGGGCAAGATCAGGGTGGTTTTTGATTGCTCGGCGAAATACGGAGGAACGTCTCTAAATGAAATGCTACACCAAGTTCCGGATGTGATGAACTTTCTGGTTGGGGTATTGACAAGATTCCGAGAGGAACCAGTAGCTTTGACAGCGGACGTCGAGAGTATGTTCCATCAGGTGGCGGTGCCCGATGAAGATAGAGACATATTAAGATTCCTGTGGTGGCGCGATGGCGATTTAGATCAGCCGTTGGAAGAATATCGAATGAAGGTCTACATTTTTGGAAGCATTTGTTCTCCTGCAACCGCTAGGATGGCGACGCAAAGAGTCGCCGAGGATCTTCAAGACGAATTTCCACAACCATCCCGGAAGAGGAAAGAGCCAAGGGATTTCAGTCGCTCGACCTAGACGATGGCAGTGCCCCCATCGAACGAGTCCTGGGAAACGAGTGGAGGCTATATGAAGACGTTTGGGTTTTCGAGTGATCAACAAAGAAATGACACATACAAGACGTGGGCTGTTATCAATTGTCAGCTCACTTGATCCGTTGGGCTTGGCAACGCCTTCCTTGATGCCAGCCAAATTACTGATTCAAGAGCTCACAGGAATGAAGCTTGGATGGGATGAGCCGATCCCAAAAAATCAAGATGGTAGATGGCGTGAGTGAACAAGTGGACTCCCTCTCCTGTCGACATTTGCTGTACCGAGATGTTTGAAGCCACTGCAGTTCGAGATAACCAGGGCAGAATTGAATCACTTCTCGGATTCCTCCGAAAAGGCATATGGAGCTGTCAGTTATTTGCGAATAGTTGACAAAAAAGAAAGAAAGAGTGACAAGCACTCTTTTATATTCAAAGTCGAGAGTCGCACCCCTTAAGATGATGACGATTCCACGAATGGAACTCGTAGCAGCCACTCTCTTAGTCAAGTTGGACATGCAAATGAGAAGGGAGCTGGACATTATGATTGACGAGTCATATTTTTGGACCGATTCTACTACAGTCCTAAATAATATATGTAATGAGGATAAGCGGTTTCATGTGTTTGTGTCCAACAGACTGATAATGATCCATGGGGGATCAACACCAAGCCAGTGGTATTACATCAACAACAAATTGAACTCGGCTGACGAGATTTCAAGAGGACAAGATGTCGCTATTTTCCTGAAGAACGATCGTTGGAAACGGGGGCCGGAATTCTTGTGGTCAATGAGCCTTGAACTACCAGAACCTATTGAATCGAATCTGGATGGAAGGGATCCCGAAGTAATTGCTGAAGTCTACTCGAACAAGATAACAGAGTCCTCTGGAATTAAGAAGTTGATTGAGAAGTGTTCCTCATGGTATCGACTAAAGAAGATAATGGTGAGAGTATATCGATTCATTCGACTTTTGCAGAAGAAAACAACAGCAAGATGCATGCCAACTGTTGATGATCTACAAGAGGCAGAAGAAGCCATTTTCAAGTTTGTTCAACGTGAAAACTACGCTGAAAAGTTTATCGAGTTGTCGAATGAGAAACCTGGACAAACCATAAGACGATCAAGGATTCGCAAATTCGACCCAGTCATAATGGATGGCCTACTCCGAGTAGGAGGAAGAATGAAGCACTCTCATCTTCCAGAAGAAAGCAGACATCCAGTAATTATACCTAGAGGACACGTAGCATGGCTAATTGTTGAAGAGGCGCATAGACAGACTGGACATTCTGGAAGAGAGCATGTTTTGACAACCATAAGAAGGAGGTTTTGGATCCCTTCAGGCAACGCATTTGTTCGAGAGGTCATCGCTAAGTGCCTGAAATGCAAGAAAATGAACGCTCGACCAATGGAACAGAAGATGGCTCCACTTATCGAGAATCGAGTAAGAGCTGACGACCCACCTTTTACGTTCATAGGACTCGATTGTTTTGGACCTTTCCATGTGAAGCAAGGAAGAAAGCAGCTAAAACGCTATGGGCTCATCTTTACATGTATGAATTTAAGAGCAATTCACCTCGAAGTCCTATCATCACTTGAAGCAGATAGCTTCATACAAGGCCTAAGAAGATTCATTGCTCGACATGGACAAGTTAAGGAGATTCACTGCGACAACGAAACTAACTTCGTTGGCAGCAAGAACGAGTTAGAGAAGGGCATACAGAATTGTAAGAAGAAAGTCAATTCATTTCTGCTACAGCGAGGAATAAAGTGGCACTTAAATACGCCAGGTACTTCGCACCAGGGCGGCGTTTGGGAGCGATGTATATGCTCAGTAAGACAAGTCTTCAGCGCTCTTTTGGAGAAACAGATGCTTACCGATAAGAGCCTTCAGATATTGATGTATTGATGTGTGAGGGGGAAGCAATCCTTAATTCGAGGCCAATCACGATGCCCTCCAGCGACTACCGTGATGAGGAAGCATTAACGCCCAATCATCTCCTTTTGATGAAAGGTCAACCAAGCCCACCATGGGCCATTTTTGTGAAAGTTGATAGCTACACTCGCAGACGATGGCGACAAGTACAATTCTTAGCTGACGAGTTTTGGCGACGCTGGACCCGGGAGTATCTACCCTTACTACAAAAGAGATCCAAGTGGCTGAAGAAGACACCGAATCTGAAACCTGGAGACGTTGTACTAATGACCTACGAGGCGACGCCAAGGAACCAACGGCCATTAGCAAGGATACTGGAAGTCTTCACAGATCAAGAAGGGCTTGTACGAAGGGTCAAATTGAAGATTAAAGATGGCGTTTATGAGCGACCGACCACCAAGTTGTGTAATTTAGAACTGGACATGATTGTTTAAGTGGAAGGACACTTAAGGGGCCAGTATGTTGGCGCAGAATGCTCCATCAAGTATATGGTTTTAATTATTTCTTTATGTTTGCAAATTAAGACATTGTTTAATTTAAGCATTTATTAAGCGAGAGCTGTTTATGTTCACGTTGCCTGTTTTATTTGTTGAGCCACGAGAAGTGACGCTCATTGTTATAATCGTTAATTTTGAATGTTCTAAGCCATTGTATTTTAAGCTGCAATTAAAGATAGGCCTGTGTTAAGAATTAAAGAATTTAAACTTGAAAGGCATACAGATAAGTAGGTACTTAAGTTAATTAACTTTTATTTAGCATTTTTATATGCATGTATTTATGATTATTTCATATTTTGTAACAGAAAATCATACAATATGAGAACCTGTAATCCAAATCATAATATAAGGAGCGAACATACATCTACTTCATCTACATAATGTAAATATTTCATCGAATAAATATTGTTATCAGCAGTAGTTCTTGTAGTGACGCTTGTTTTTTCTGAAAGCCTTGAACACCAAGAACACATATAGTGGTCATTTTGCAAAGGGCATTTTGGCGATTATACTAACTATATATAAAGTCGTCCTTTAGTACTCCTTTCATAACTAAAGGATAATTCTCTAATATTCGAATTGCCTTTAGAGAATTATCCATTTTGCTTTGATAAAGGATAGTCTCTATCCGAAATGTAAGCTTTTTTTATTTTTATTTCTATTTTATTTATTATTTATTAATTTTTATGTCAATTTTTATTTAGTTTTTTATTTTTAATTAATAACTTTTATTTAATCAATTAATTTGTAGTATTTAAGTGAATCTTATGCTCTCTTTAATTTTAATGAATTAATTTATAATATTGCTATGCAGACAGTCCGCGCCCCCGGTCTCCGCGGCGTTAAGGTCATCTTTTTTACTTCTTTGAATGCCTGCCCCTCCACTTTTCTTCTTTGGCGTTCTTTTATATCTGTTTCAGAATTGGCTTGTGCTTTACTTCGCACTTGCAATTGGCACAATCAGTTTTCCCCTCAAATTCCTTTGCGGCTCTTATACATCTAGTTAATTTTAGCATCACCATTACTTTGTCGCTTTGCTATCATCTTAATTTCATGTCAGTGCCGTCTACTTTATATGCTTTTTATTAATTATGTCTACTCATTCATCTATCTGACCCTTTCTTCTTATATCTTAAATAAACTATATTTTACTTTCCAGAAAATTTTCTTTTCACCCTTTTATTCTCTCTTAACGAATTCTCTTAGGGAATTACTCTCTCCTCACTCCTTTACTAGTCCTTCTTCATTTCCTCTCTACCCCCGCCCTCCTACTCATGTAGATAATAAAGGATTTTTCACACTGCTTTGCTTTATCAAGACCTGTTCTTTCAATTTTCTATGTAAGTGTCAGACTGATTTAAAACGTAATAAATTTCTTCATGTTCTTTACCATATACAGGGTGATTATAATTAAAGTTTAAGTTTCAAAACGCTATAAAAAAGAATCACTTATTAGAATGACGTCCAATTGGAACAGAATGTTCTTGAAGAAGGGGGAAAGCTTATGGCAAAAGAAAAAAAGTAGTTCCAAATTTTCGCAACAGATGGCGCTGCAAGCGTCAGAATTTCGACTACAAATGACAAATGAATCGTAAAACAAAGGCTAAGGTGTAAGTTTCACGTTACACCAACTGTACTGTTCAGTGTGCAAAGCATCCATCAAATCGGTTTTTTAAATTTCGGTAGATTTGCGCAAAACATGTTCAATATGCTGTCCAGCATTGTGTGAAACAAGTTGAAATCGAGAAACAGCATGCTCCACTACTGATCGAAGTATCTCCGGCGTCACGTTCAGAATGAGGAAAAGCCGTGTACCCGGCGTTTTTATAACAAATGAAATGAGTCGTGCGGATGACAGATATTTTCATTTACATATTCTGACATAAATTTTCATAAAATTTAATTATAATCACCCTGTATTTTAAAGATTTTTACAAGATTTATACTATTTTTTTCATTTTTTTCTTTTAATGTTGGACATTATTAATTATTATTCTATTTGCTTGAAGGCCTTAAAGTAACATTTAAAAAAAATCACAAATGATTTTTTGTAATCATTGGACTAACTTAATGTATGTAGCCCTTTTTATGTTTTCGCACATATTTACAGTATCAATCCTTATGCTTTTTATTATAAGGACTTACAATAACTTTCTTAAGTTGCATGCAAAATGGCACAAAAAACATTAGCGTTGAGAGATTTCTAGAGGTTGAACTTAATTATAATAACCGTTTATGGCTACTCTAAGGCAAGAGAATAATTTTCTTAAAATCGATAAAGGTTAGGAAATGAATTCCTAAACGACTAAAAACCATACGAAGCATGGAAATTCCGATGGGAGTTAAAGCTTTACATCAGAATTCGTATGCAAAGACATTTGATGTTAGAGAGAGGTAAAGGTTTTAAAATTTTGGTTTACATTAGGAGAGCAGAAATGAAATTCTGTAGCTTAAAAACGTTTTATTTTCACAGCGGAATTTATTCGGTAATAGTATAATCATGAAAGGGAAGTAGGGAAACTTGCTTGTGCTTATACATTGGCCGAGAAGAAAATAATCTTTTATAACTGAAGATTTAATGCTTATCTGAAACTAGTTGTAGTATACATTTTTTTATTAGAGTTAAAAGTACTCTAATAAATTTTGTTTACAATTTTTCATTAGATATTTGTAGAAAAACTTGCATCCAAACATTAACGTGTGCAGCCATTCCATATTGTCACCGTGGCAATTTTGTGAAACAGTGATGCTGCTGCAGTTTTGGCTCTAAATATAAATTACAGTGGCTAGAAGAAATAGTGTGTCAATTGCCACTGATTTCGCGTCATCATGACTGATTACACCGCCAGATGGCATGAGTATTTAATGCGCCGTAGAGATCCTGTATGTATAAGAGATATGACAACTAATTACATGGACGCCATTTTGTGCTAAACACACTAATGAATTCCTTTATATGACGGCTTGGCCGTTTGTCAATTGAGACAATTTTTTTTCTACTTTTTATACGTTCTAATATTTCAATAACACTTTCTTTAAATAGTTATTTCCTTGAAATAATGTAATTTTTTAAAATTATATTGTTGCATTAACGCCACTTACATGGGAAGGACACAAACACCTTCCACAGATTTCGATGGGATTACACATAAAAGTTGGGGGGTCATCTACCAGTAACTGGTGTAAAAGGGTTTAGGTTAACACGCCTTCGTTTTTTAATAAAGCGACATCAAAAGAAAACCTAAAAAAAATGCGACATCAAGGATTCAGCTTATAGCAGCTCCTCCCTCTTTCCTGCTTATATACCTGCACTAATTTCACCGGAATTGATTAATGCACTTGCCTGCAGTAGGGAAACTTGCGGGTTCGAGTATTCTCTAAGTGCCTGTCCTTTTTTTTTCAATTGTTATAAGCGCCAAAGATAAAAATAAAAAAAGGATTTTACCTGAAGTTTTATTGTTAGAAATAACTTTTCATTTGAATTAAGAAATTGAGAGAAAAGGAAGCGGGACAAGATTTCATTTCCCTTCAATTCTTAAGAGAGCTTAAATCTGATATCTGAAACAGCTGGCCACCCATTGTTGGAACACGTGATCGAGCCATGGAGTTAGGAATAAGGATCTTATTCCTACTTTTATACTTTCTCCTGGCCACTATACTACTTTCATGGATCGAGTATCTTGTGAAAACCAAAGGGGGGGGGGGCTAATACTAAAATAAACACAAGAGAATGAGAGAGTCGAACAGAGTGAACTTGAGGGGATTCTTCTCTGTGATGTAGCTACACGGTATTGCTGTATTGTACGGCATTCGATATGGCGTACTTCAGGACTATCATCAATGAAAGATTATCACAATGACAGCTAGAATGTGTTGTTTAACCCTTCGAGCATAAAAATAGAAGGGTTTTTTATGCTCGAAAGTCTAACCCAGTGTCTCTCGATATCGCCCCTTAAGCAGCGGCAGGGTCATTGGAGGGGGCGTTATATAGCAAGTGTACAATCGACAATCGAGCAGTGAATTGTACATTTGTTCAGGTGAGACACTAGCAGTGCTCACACGAGTCTCACCCTGCCGGAATAAACACCACGTGAAATACACTGAAATAGTCAAGAAGCCTGAATAACCCAAAGAGGTCTTCCACATTATGAAAAAAAAATTATAAGATAGACGATTGTCAGAAGAGTGGGAGAGGGGGAGGGGTCGTATCGCATCTTCCAATAATCCGGGAAGGAAACGTTGCCAATTCTTTCTTCATAAATAATTGCTAACGCTTTTCTACGTAACTATGTACTATTGAAGCTACCATGTACGTAACTACCATGTACTATGTACTATGTACTATTAATTGCCTAACACAAATTAATTATTGATAATATAAGGCGTAAGTAATTACATGCCATATCTTAGCATTGAAAGTTTCCAATGTTTCAATAATGGTATCACTAAAACACGCATCATGGAACCAATTTCGACTATCATTAATCTTACGTTATATTCATTGATGGCACTTCATTCCAAGTTGTTTGATATATTACATGCCAAATCTGAGCTTTGAAAGTTTCCACTGAATCATAATGGTTCCATGAAACCACATAACATTGAACCTATTTTGACTATCATTAATTTTAGGTTAATATTCAATCATAACATGTTATTCCAAGCTGTTTAATATAATGCATGCCATATCTTAACACTGACAGTTTCTAGTGGACCGTAACGGTACCACTAAACCATAGATGCCTGAACCAGTTTTGAGTGATATTGATCATCAAAGAAGAACATCACGTGTCTTCACTTAATTCACAAGCCTCTTCTCTGGTTTAGCTATGAACTGAAAGTAGTTCATCCATTTCTTCCACCAACGAACTCACTTTTTCGTCGTTGTTTCCCTAAGTTGTCGAATGGCGAAAACGGAAGTCGAAAATTCGGAAGCGCTCGAAAGCTAGAGCACCAACAGACAGACAGACAGACGGACGCACATTGTGAAAACATAAGTACCTGTCGGTCCTAATAATTAGGAATTTGTATTCATCAATGATCGCTCATTATGAGTATATTTTCAACAATTGCTCCTACCGTATAAATATAATAAAAAAATATATTATATTGAACCGATAAAAACTAGCGAACATATTTACTTCGAATAAAACATGATTGGGTTCACGTGCTGGAATCCAAAGTATACCAATAAGTTCACATTTAAGTTTCGCTGCCCAAATTCGGCGTCGCTCATCGTCTCTACGAAATGTGGACTTGAAAGCCGTTTTCCCCGTTGTTTGAATAACCTACTAGAGCACAATTAGGCATTATGCCTTTAGTTTTATAAATTTTTTTAATTCGGAAAAAAATTACACCTGGCGGTGTCTAAATACTGTGGTATAGTATGATACAAGCATCGCCTTTGCAAGGCATCTGCTAGCATGGCTAGCACATAATGGCGTCCATAAGTCACGTGTCGGCTCTAACCAATCGTTTTCGACTTCTCAGTTGTCATATCTCTGAAACATACAGATCTCTAATGCGCCGACAATTAGTCTTTAATGCATGGCATTCAATGTAACTTTAACTATAGTGGCTAAAATGAACTATATATGTATGGCATTCATTTTAGCTACTATAGTTAACGCTTTAAAATTACTTAGATAGTCATGCCATCTGGCGGTGTCATCAATCATCATTACTCTTCTCATGGCTCCATTTAGCATTCAATTGACACACTATTATTTCCAGCCACTCTAATATAAATTAATCATGGGAATAATTTTGCAGTTTGGGTTGTTTATTTAATTTTATTTAAAAGATACTGAAGAAATAATATTATTTAATTTTTCTTTGTTATGTAGTTAAATAAATTGAAATAATGAAATAAGTATATTAAAAATAAATTGAATCAAGAAAATCAAATAAATGCATAATCATAATCTATACTATTATATAAAAGAAAGAGCGGAAAATGTATACACTCACTCGTTCATTTCGGCCTCGGTGGCTCAGGGGTTGCGTGATTGCCTCTGATGCCCGAGGACGCGGGTTCGACCCCGGCCCAGGACGACGAGGATTTTTTCAGGGGGAAAATCCTGAGATCACGTACTTCCTTCGGAAGGGAAGTAAAGCCGTTGGTCCCGTGTAGTCGTTTGCCGGCTGCACGTTAAAGAACCCTTGCCAGGCAAAATTTGCGGCCCCTATAACGCCGTCTTGAAATGGCCATAGCAGTTGAAAAGGACGTTAATTCCAAATAAACCAAACCAAACCAATCACTCGTTCATTCATTCATTCATTCATTCATCACAAAATCTCCATAACTACGAAGCCTACAAACTTGAAATTTGGCAAGAATATTTCTCTTGGCTTCTAGGTGCTCGCTAAGAAAGGATTTTATTTTTTCTTTCTTCCTTTCCATTTTAGTTTATTTTTAAAATTCAATTTACCCGGCGCTGAATGAGATTTTTAGCATCCTTAAAAAATTGTGACGTTGCTTTGTTAATGAAGATTTTTGCGATTGTTCCGTGAAACAGCATGAACAATGATGCAAGTCTTTCGCGCGGAAACACAATGTATCTTTTATTTTCTACCGAGTCCACCAAAAAATGTATACACATTTTACTAGATATCATCTGTAATATTTTCCGTAACAGCAAAATCGAAAGCTTACACCCTAATATTATTACATGTATTGAATGAAGACGATCCCGAATAAAGAAAAATACAATTGCCATCTAGACATAGGAGATTACTCATAAGAGTTTGCTAGGAAATGGACAGGAGCAACTGTTCGCCGTATTCAAAAATATCTCAACGCTTATGATAATCATTTTGAACAGCTCTCGTAATTGTAGAAGTCAAGAGGACTTATATTCATCGCTTGGTGCCTTATTGTCAAATCCTCGCCAGAGGAAAAATGTTAAAAAACATTATTTCGAGGATTTGACGAGGAAAAAAGATGATGAGAAGAAAAACACCCCCATCGGGTAGAGTAAACCTGAGGCCGCGGGATTGGAGGAGGGTTGAGAAATCTGAGCATCGGGATTGGAGGGCGGTATGCGCAATCTCGGCTCAGAATCCTCCAACCCCGGATAAAAGGCGAGGCAAGAGAGAAGATTTTAGAGCGGCAATTACTTCTCCTCAGAGCAGGAACCATTGTGGCGGACCAGACCTTATGCGAAGCTCCAGCAAATTCCGGAGGAAAGGTCGCGTGTCACCGAGGCACGGAGGACTGATTACAAGTAACGAAACTAGTAATAAGAACTTTATTCATAATTATTACTCCGTTAATAGAAGTCGCCGCGTCGAGCCACAATTGCCCGACGGAAGAAGGCCGCCGCTGCCGCCGCCTCCACACCAAACCCGGCATCCAGTTGGAACAAGGGTGTTTAAAGCCGGAAACCCATACGAGGAAAAGAAGACGCCTAACCAAGCCGAACGACCGACCCACGCTAGTCGCAACGCCCGGAAAGTCCCGCCGCCCATGAGAGGGAGGAGTACGCACACACGAGGCCATCGAATCGTTGGTTGGAACCAAAGCGTAAATTGCGGAGGCAAGCGTACACAGCCATTCGACCGCTATCAACGTGAACCGGTTAGAAAGGATCACCGACCCGAGCAGATACCTGGCATCACTCCAAGTAGTTCTACGCACGACGTACAACGTGATTTCGACGGAGCAGTCGCCAGTCCTGTCCGAACGAAGTGCGAGGTCGGTTCACCCCCGGCATTGAGGAGCCTCATACCGATCTGCACGACCGCTGAAGAGTCAGCATCTCGAACGACTAAAACTCAACAGCAAGGGCAGGAGTCCTTGCACTACACTCATCCAATAGCACCCCCGGGGAGCAGCGAATACCGCAAGACAGCACTAGGAGCATCATCTCCAGCCGGCTATCTCGCGGGGCGCCCTGCGGATTGTCCGCGCTTGGACATCAGCACCGCGTTGTCCGTTCAAACTCCTCGGTCGTCAAACCTGTTTAGGTCGCCGCTCACTGTCGTTGCGGCACCCATTGCAACCCAGGCATTTCACCTCACCAAGGATCTGGACAAGACGGAAGTAGTGCATCGCTACATTTCAGAAAACACAAGACATATCCCGATCAGAGACGTTGGATGCAAAAACCCGATGTCAGCTAGGAACCTACCGGTTTCCTCGGAGGAAGATGCCCTGGACTAACTTAATCGTCTCTCAAATTGTACATGTTTAACTCGCAAACTCTGCCGAGTTTTGTAAATAAATTAAATTCAATTAATTAAATTATAATTTGCATTACCTCCTTGTTTCCACTCTGTTCGTAAGTTAAAAATACACGACACTTATGAATTTAGTGTTACAACTTTTATATAGTTTTTTTCTTTTGCTGAAGTGTGTATACGTTTTTTGGCGGACTCTGTATACAGGGTGTTCTCGAATAATGTGTACAAACTTAGGGGGGTGATATAGGGATCAAATCTAAGCAACATTTACCTCTTTCATTTTTTTCTCTGGGCCATTGTTTTTGAGATAAAAAATGTTGAAATCCTACCGGAAGGAAATAGTTGTTTGGATTATGTGGTGACACTTACAGACATTTGTATACGAGACACCAGTGGGATCCGATGAAGAGCTGATAGCCAGAATCGCCATAGCTGCGAACCAGATTCGCGAAGAACCAGGAACTTTTGAACTTTTTAAGTCAGTCTATGCGGCGACGTTGTGAAGAATGCATTCATGTTAGAAGGGAGTCAATTTGAACACTTATTGTAAAACACTTGCATGTTTCATAAAAAACAAGTCACATTGTTGTAGTCTATGCAATGGGTTTTTGTTTTTTTTATTACATGACTGGCCATGATTTTGACGTATTCCAGAATTACGGGTGGCATATTACATCTACGCGACGTCCAAAATTTTTTATCTCAAAAACAATACCCAGACAAAAAAATGAAAGGGGGAAACGTTTCTTAGACTTAATCTCTCTATCACCCCCCCCAAGTTTGTATACCACCCTGTATACTTCATACAAATAAGAAAAAACCCAATTTTTCTCCGAGCGACGCCGGGTACTTCAGCTAGTACTGTCATAATCATGATCATGGTACATAAAAAGTTTTTTAAATTTATAACTAACTAGCTGCGTTACCCAGTGTTGCCGGGCTTCGTGTAGAGTGAAGAATGCTAATTTGTCTCTTAAACAACAGCAATTGTTTTCTGTATATAATAAGATTGTTACGGTTTCTGGTGCTGGGACTCGAACCCCAGACCTCTCAGCCGAGGCTCGAATGCGCTGACCACATTATTTTATTTTTATCTAAGCTTTCACTTAAAATTACAGTATAAACGTGGAGGAAATTGTTTATAAACGAGAAAGTTGCTTCTCGCAAAATTAAATTAATTTAATATAAGTTTCACTAAAAAATAAGAATTAAAAAATAAAACGGACAAAACCTATAATCAAGGAGTAATTTAATGCGTCAAACCAATTCCTATATCAGTGAAAACAATCCCTTAATCCCACCCTTTCCTAAATTACAAAAATGTGACAGAGCCAACATAAAAGCAAAATTATCTGACTAAATAAAAGAGGATTTAAAAATAATGATAATGATATTTAAAAAAATAATACATAGCATAACTTCAAACGTTCCAGTGCAGTTTAAAAGTCCATCGTTGACTCGGCGATTTTTTTAAAAACTGACTCACATAAAATGATGAAATATTGAATTTAGAAATCCTGAAAAATTTTGAATTTCGAAATTGTAGTAAGAAGTCCGAATTATTCCAAATAAAATTCGATGAAAAGAAGAGTGAAATCTAGGATGAAAGTCAATTAATTTTCATAACATAATCAGATAAAAATACCTAACTTTAACGTTTTCGAGTACGTACTCATCTTCAGAAACCATAAGGGAGAAAATGAGAAACTAACAAACTAAAATAAAAAAATATACAAGAAAAAATTGAGGTATATCCACGACACGGAAAGAATGGTCACATGATCATCCACTTTTTATCCAAATCGTGTGATGCCATGGCCAGTCTATGCTCAGTTTATTTAATAAAGTAGGCCTGTTTAATCAATCTTTCATTTAATTGTTCTCACTGACCAAAATACGGATCCCACCCCAATTTACCCTGTATACTGTAGCTAAACAATGACTGGCCACAGCATTGCCAACATAATTGAGAAGGAAAATAACGAAGCTACTCCTATCTCAAGACACCTCGCTTCTTTACATTTACAAAAAATGCAAGAACGATGGAGCACCGAGAGATGACATAAAAGAGTTAATTCTGAATTAACAGACTGAAATCGCTGAACTACGCAAATCTTTGCATAATAGAAGTCTTTCGTCTTCGTCCTCCCTCGACACCAACGAAGTGATCGCCGAACTAAATGACCGGTGATCGCGAGAAAACAATGTCATCGTCTTTGGCCTCGATGAAGAACCCGACAATGGTAGTGACAACAGTGGCTCTAGAAATGATACTGAATTAGTTGCCAAAATAATCCAAAGCGTTTCTTCTCACTTCCCACCGTCAGCGCCCATCAACAACTTTCATTATTTCCGTCTAGGAAAATCCACTCCCGCTAAGGTACGTCCTTTAAAAATTGTTCTACCCTCCAAAGCTGATTCTTTGCTATTATTAAGTAAAAGAAAAGCCGTTTTCCGTGAATTCAAAGTGTATGTTAACATGGATAAAACAGCGATAGAACGCGATCTTTTCAGAATTTTATAAAAAGAGCTGAACGATCGTCAAATCGGTTGCGAATCTAACTTAGTCATCAGATATATTAATGGTAACCCCCAAATTGTTGAATCTAAATCAAAAAACTGACATGCACGGGAAACCCATTAACTTTTTACTATCAAAATGTTAACGGCCTTCGAACAAAACTCGCTGAAATCTTTTTAAATACACAGATTCTTGACCACGACATTTTTTGTGTAACTGAAACTAACTTGTCTTCTGACATTACTGATTATGAATTGGGTTTTCCCAATTACCATATTTATCGTTGTGCCAGATCGATTTCCACAAGCTCCAAATCCTCTGGTGGAGGTGTTCTTCGCGCCATTAAAAAGCGTTTCTCATCCCATATTATTTCTACTGTTATCAATGAAGTGGAGCATGTATTTGTAAAGCTAACTTCAGGTCCTCTCTCAAAGGTTTTATGTTGTGTGTATATTCCTCCAGATAGTACGTCACAAAACTACGATTTGCAGTTTACCGAATTGGAAAGAATAATGTCTCTTTATCCCCTTGCTAACATATGTGTTCTGGGTGATTATAACCTGAGAACACTTACTCCTATCTGGCTAAAGAGTCATTATGAAGGTGATAATTTACGTGCCCAAGAACACTTACTTCTTAATATGTTAATATGTTGGCCTTTCTCAGTGTAGTACAGTTCTAAATGGAAATGCTGTCAAACTTGATTTAGTCCAAGCCTTCAGTTGCCATCACTCATGATCCTCTCATCCCACCTGATTTTCATCATCCACCGTTACAGGGTTCCATCCCCTTCTATAGTGATCCGGAAACCATGCGAAGTGAAACCTTCTATTATAAATATAGTGAAGCTGACTACGTCTCTATCCACCATCATCTTCTTCAAAACAACTTGTGTATGCTCAATTCTATGGACATAAATACTGCTGTTGATTTTCTCTACTCTGTTCTATATTTTTAAAATTGAGACTTTTGTACCTAAGCGAAGAGCCAAATCTTTTAAATTTCCTCCATGGATCACTCCAGATCTTATATCCTTAATCGCCAGGAAGAATTTTGCCCACTCCCACTACAAATCTACGCATCGTCATGAAGATTTTGTAATATTTTCCCTCCTAAGATCTCGGAGCAAGTCTCTCTCTAGATCGTGTTATCAAAACTATGTTAACCATATAAAATCTAAAATTAAAAACAATGTTAAATCAGTTTGGCGTATTGTTAATAATACAAAGGCTTCCAATACAGTGCCAATATCCATGTGTTATAAAGATGTTGTTTTAAATTGCCCTCAAGACATTGCTAGTTACTTTTGCTAGTTACTTTTCCTCTACCTACAATAACAGTGCTGCCAATAACTATATCACTAGTGACTACTGCTTACAAACTGATCTTTCTAGGCTCACCATTTCCCTCTAGGATATAGAAGATAAACTCAATCATATTAATATGACACAGAACCTGGTCCAGATAATATCCACCCTATATTTCTGCGAACATGTGCTACATATAAAAGCTTTCCCCTATTGATTATGTTTAATAAATCGCTGTCAACAGGTCTTTTTCCTGAAGTTTGGAAAAAAGGATTTATTATTCCTATTCATAAATCTGGTGCCAAGCAAAATATAGGTAACTCTCGCCGTATTACAATCCAGTCAACCATCCCCAAGCTTTTTGAATCAATAGTTCTCGATTAAAATTCAACCCGTCTTCCATTCCATTATTACACCTCCTCAGCATGGCTTCATTAAAGGAAGATCTGCTGTCACAAATTTAATAATTTATGAAACGTTCATTATCGATAACGTCAATCTACACGGTCAGGTTGACGCCATATACACTGACATGTCAAAGGCATTTGATAGAGTTAACCATTCTGTTCTTTGTAATAAACTAGCAGCCTTTGGTGTCCGTGATCCCCTATTAGTATGGATCTCCAACGTCATCACTGGCAGACAATTATCCGTCGCAGACAATGGTGACGGTGATACGGTTTCAGCCTTTTTTACAGTCACCAGTGGAGTGTCTCAAGGATCCCATCTTGGCCCTCTACTTTCTTACTATTTATAAACGATATTTATAAACGGTATCGCCCTTGAGGATTGTCAATATTTGTTATTTGCTGACGATTTAAAAATTTATTCATCCTTTAACAGAAATCATCATACTGTTCACTTTGAATACTCCATGAACAAAACCATTCTCACTAGAATTAGCAAAATTACCGACCATGGAGTAATTTTTGATTCTACCCTATCTTTCAACTACCATATAGATAATATCTCTAAAAAGTCCTATAGGGCATTGGGTTCCATTATCAGACACTCTCATCCTTTTAGAAATGTGTTGTCAATCAAGATATATTTTACACTGGTCCATCCAGTAATGGAATACGACGCACCCATATGGTTCCCGTATTACAAAAAATACATTAATATGTTCAAGAGTGTCCAAAATAAATTCTTAAGATATGTTTCACGTAAATTTGGCTACAAACTCGAACCATATCTACTCTACTAATTTGTGCCGATTGCACTTTCTTTACGTAGAGCCCGGATTGACATGCTGTTTCTCCACGACTTATCGAACAATAAAATTGATTGTCCTTTTCTCCTTGAGCAATTCTCTCTCAGAGTACCTTATCAGACTGGCTCCCTCATGACCTTTTACATAAATAATAATTATACTGGGAGTAACTACATGTTACACTCACCTGTCCGAAGAATATCTACCCTGGCTAATGACCTTGCTACCGATTTTGACTTTTTTACTGATTCTAAAGACAAACTTAGACGCATAAATTTTAGACAAACCCGTCATTGTAATTTTTTCTTCTTTACTTTTGTGTTTTTTTATTGTTGTTATTGCTATTGTTATTATTATTGTTGTTATTATTGGTATTGTTGTTATTATTGGTATTGTTGTTAATTTTATTTTATTTTTATATATCTTTTTCTCCATTTTATTAATTATTTCTGTGCAATTTGGTGTATTATTTATTAATAATTGTAAATGGGTTCTTCCGTGAAAAATAAATAAATAAATAAATAAATAAATAAATAAATAAATAAATAATTCAATCGGATCACTCTCTCATGCTCCTCCAAAAGTTAAATGAGAGAACGACCAGTCTGCCCCATATAAATTGCATCACAATCATTACAAGGTACACTGCTTTGCAATAAAATTGCCCCACCCACAAGGAGTTATCCGAATGAGCCAAAAGTAGGTATACAGCAAGAGATACATCTGAACAGACCTTTATTACGTTATGGATCCAAGACGTGCACTCGTTTGTACAAGGTCTCCCAACGGAAAGCGGCACCAATAGGTTGACAGAAAAGTTGGCAACACTAGTTGTCTCCCCATCCGTTACCTGCTGCCTTAGAAATGTGGCCTGCTTTTCATTCTCATGGCTGGAACAGGGGAAGAATCTACCATCACTGAAAGGTGACCATCACTTGCAACATCTCGTCTCTTGGAGGAGATGAAGCTCCTTGATTCGACCAGATTCAGCAGAGGGGGTGGATTCAAGTCTCATGGCAATGCACTGGATCTGAAGTAATCATCAGGATGAGCGTAGGGGAATCAAAATGCTAGCATGAGATCGGAGTCGTCCATCATCTGTTCTCGTTCGTCTCAGAATTTTGAGGTGCAAAAGAATAGGCCTCATATTTCCGTCTTGAAGACGCATGAAATGACAAAAGGCTTGAAAACGTAGTTCGAGTCAAATATTCAATTTATACACTTTCGTCGCTCTCAAAATTTATATTTCAAGCTTCGGTCACGTAAAGTTTTGCTGTTAAAAGCCCAGAATTCTCTCATGATCATAGGTCAAAGTAGGGTCGTTAGCAACACCTTCGACCAAGTAACAGTCTATCAGGCCATTGATGTTTTCTCGACATTTTGCCTCTTTGTCGATCAACTTATATTTTGAAACAACGAATATGTACAAGCATTTCTGTCCATAGGGTGATCCTTCAAGGTTCCCTGTAAACGCTTTTGCAGGCAGGGATCCTCGATCACCACGTGAGTCTTCCTGTATAAAGAAATAAAAAGTAACCAGAATACCTGTGGATATAAAATCAGCAAAAAAAAGACGCCACCCCTTTTCCACAATAAGGTTTATTCACTATGAATAAGTATGTCCAGTGCTACGCACTCATTTTTCAACATGACTGAGGCATACAATCGACAATCGAACAGTGAAGTGAAAAGAAAGACGCGAGTGGTCCAGGAGCCAAGCTCACTTTGCACGCTCGCCCAAAGAGCAAACCAGAGGAGGTACACTAAACTGGGAGAGAAGCCTGATGAACCTGTTTTGTCCTCCAGAGAACAAGTCCCCAGAAGGGACGAGAGTCAGATTGTAGATTTTCGAATAGAGTCCCCAAAAATCAGCAGTATCTAGAAGATCCAATAGTTGGGGAAGACGGCCTTGTTATGTCATCAAAGCAGACATCGAGGATATGGCGGTGTCTTCGAAACCTGAGGGGACCCTTAACAATTAGTGTATGGTCCATCTTGGGGGCAGCCGTAGCCCAGTTGTCTCGCCTTGCTTAATGCAATGGTAGAGTTCAGCAACCTTGGGCGCTGTTAATCACAGATTGGGTGACCACCTGGAAATGTCCATCGCCCCTCGTGCTTCGGAGGGCACATTAAGCCGTCATTGCCGGCTGCTACTGTTTCCTGTAGCAGTCGTTACTGGGGATAGTGCAATAGACTCAGAGAGTCGGGTTTCTAGTAAAACCACTTCGGTTTCTAGTATAACCACTTTGGTTTCATGGTAACCACCCCTTACAGTTCATTCATTCATAGTCCAGATTACCGGAAACCAGGGTGTTTTCATGATTCTCCATCTTGGATAGAATGTTCTTCATAAGTGTCTGGACAAAGGTCCCTTTGTGGATCATCCCCAAATCCTCATAGATTGAACGGTTGTTGGCAACTCTTCTATCAAGTTGAGCAATGAATCGGAGAGCAACATTTTGGAAGGTCTGGAGATCCTTCCACCTAGATTTGCAAATAGAAGTCCAAGCAGGCATTCCATGAAGTAAAATAGTACGAATCACAAGTTTGTTATCCACACCAAGAGCGCTGTTTCGCCCCAGAAGTGCAATCAAACTGAACTTCGCTTTCTTTGCTTTGTTGAGCGCGTATTGGACTTGGTCGTTTCAGTTTTAGTTGCAGTCGATCATGACACCAAGATATTTATAGCTTTTTACCCACTCAAGTTTCTTGCCAAATAAAAAGAGGGGCTTTGGAGGGTTTTTGCATTTGCGAGTGATAAACATGACCTTGCACTTTTTGACATTCAGCTTTAATCGCCACATAGTGAACCAGCTCTCGCACTGATGTAAAGCTTTTTGGAGTTGAGTGATGACATGTGCTGGGTTTCGTGCCAGGGCATGATGGACCCGTCGGCAGCAAACAAGTAAAGATTACACTTTTTAAACTTGGGAAAGTCATGGATAAAGAAGTTGAATAAGGCTGGCCCGAAGACAGAGCCTTGGGATACACCAGCATTAACATCGCAGGGTTCAGGCTAGGAGTCCCCAATCTTAACACAAAAAGTCCTCTTTGACAGGACGGAGCGAACCAGAGCAATTAGATCGTCAGGGAAACCGTAGGTAATCATTTTGTAAATGAGTCCATCATGCCAGACTTGGTCAAAGGCCTTTTGGACATCAAGGAAAACGAGACCACCAAACATAGAGAGGTTAAGAGCACCGTTTAAATCAGCAACATGCCTCCATAACTGAAGCTGAAAAGAGTGGCCTGGACGGAAGCCAAATTGCTCACTAGAATGAGGTTTTTTGCCTCGCAGTAGTCAATGAACCTCCTGAGTTAAGTGCGCTCAAAGACCTTGGAAAGCATGAGCAACAAGCTAATAGGCCTATAACTTGTAGGAAGAGCAGGATCCAGTCCAGGTTTAGGAATGATGATGATGATTGAGTCCTTCCAGGCACTAGGGAACTGACCGTTAAGCCGGCAGTCATTCATGGTCTTGGTGATGATGCAGATAACACTGGGAGGCAAGTTCATGAGAGCACTGTTGGTAATGGTGTCGATGCCGGCTGCCTTTTTGCTTTTAAGGCGATTTATGATGTCCAATATCTCAGAGGTGCCAATGACAATAGGAGAGGCAAGAACGCGCTGGGTGTGGCCAAACCTAACACACACATCTTTGACCTCACGAGTAATATTGATCAGATCATCCTCTTTGGACTTAGAGAATTGGCTCTTCAGTGAATCGGCGATAATTTGTGCTTTGTCCTGGTCATTGCTAACGAAATCGCCACCCTCTGTAAGCAGAGGAGGGAGAAAAATAGTCCTGTTGCTTATAAGGGCCCTAACCGTACTCCAGAGAGAGTTATCCTAGAAGGATAGACTCTTAATTTTGTCGTTCCATCTTTGATTCCTTAAATCATTAATCTGCTCATTTACTAGGTCTTGAAGTGTATAAACCTGATACGCTGCCAAAGTTATCTGAAGGTGTTTTTTTCGTGGATGAATTGCCTGATGGAGGGAGGGAGTTCCAGACTGTCTGGCCGCTTGCAATCCACCGGAGTAGCACCAGCATTTGTAGCCATCTTGATGGAGTGAATGAAGTTTTGGATATTTTCTTCAATGTCACTGCTGGTGACGGGAGCCTGATAGGGAATTGTCTAACGATAATAGCGGGAATATAAATTGCTTTCATTTCCCTTACCTTAATCTGGGAATTTTCCGTCCTCGTGTTTTTGCTACGAACAACTGGCCAGGCACTGTCTTCCACGTCTCCATCATTTCCGTCGGAATGGCTTCTTTTGTTGCCACCGTTTGTCGAACAGTCACGATCACCACTTATTTCCGTGGACTCCAGTCTATGCCCTTTGTTAGCAAGCTCGATAGGTTGAAAATTTTCTCTTACTATGGAGTTTCCTGCCTTGGGGTCCCGGAACATTTCTCAAAGGCTTTTCTAAAATCATGTATCTTCTTGAGAGTTTTGAATTTCCGTGTTGATTCCATTGAATTTCTCATCCAAACTTGTCCGTAAGGAGTCGACCTTCGCCTCCAGTGCATTGTGCTTGGCGTTTATGTCATTCGCTGAGAGATTCTAGCGTTTCATTAAATACTAGGTCAAATGCAGCAAACCTAGGATCCAAACAAGCTTCCCTGTAGGCGCTTTCGCAGGACACACTTTTGCTCTCAGGTGCTAGCAAAGACTCCTTTGCCGACTTCAGCGTCGTTAATTTGGACGAATCCATCATATTTCTAAAATATAATTGTATAGAACCAGGGGGGGGGGGGGGAAAGGAAGGACCTAGCTCGAACAAAATAAGAAATCAAGTCAGGTTTGCGAGAAAGTGAATTATATGCCAAGGACTCACTCATGAATGATTAGAATAAAAATAGATGATATGAAAAAAGTCCTTAGTTAGGTTTGCAAAGAAATTAATCCCAACGCCAGGAACCCAGAAGAAAGGGAATATTAATTCCAATGCCAGGGACCAGCACATAAGACGTAACGGAAGTTGAATATCAACCTGAAAAGGGCGCACCGTGAAATGAGAGTAATGAAATAATACCTGAAAATAGAGAAGAGTGTACATTTGTTAGGATGGGACGAAAGCAGCGCTTTCACAAAGCACATCTAACCAGAATAAACTCCAAATGAAATACACTGAGGTAGTCAAGAAGCCTAACCAACCCAAGCGGTCTTCCATATTATACAAAAAAGAAAATAAGATTGACGATTGTCAGAAACAAAAAACAAACGAAATAAAAAAATACAAGAAGAAAGAATATTATCACATCTTCCAGTAGTCTAGGAAAGAGACGTTGCTAATATCTTCAAAATTGATGTCAAGAACGTGCCTCGGTTTACGATACTTCGTATGCCAGTTCATATTCATTGAGTTCTTCAGTATCACAAGCTTATTGACGTGAGTCTTCATCTTCTGCATCATAATCAAAAGGAGATCCTGTATAAACTTTCCGATATGGGCCATGTTTAAATCCAAGTGGATGGATTGGTTTTTCACCGTCCTTCTCTCCAGCTGGGCAGTGGTCCTCAGGGTAACATTCTGGAATGACTGTAGTTCACTCCATCTGGTTTTACAGATAGTCGCCCAGGCAGGAATGCCATAGAGGAGTATGGTCCGGATAATCGATTTGTACAGAAGTAGCTTGTTGTCAATGCTGAGGGCGCTGTTGCGACCCATGAGAGCTATGATACTGTACTTAGCTCTCTTCGCTTTGTTCGGAGCAAAGGACATATGCTGGTTCCATGGGAGTCTTGAGTCAATGATAACTCCCAGATACTTGTAGTTGTCCACCCAGTCCAGTTTCTTATAGGAACAGCAGTCGCACTGCAGCCGAGTGTTAACGTGAGCCGGCTGGTGTGCCCATGTCATAATGGCAGTGTCATCCGCATAAAAATACAGATTACAATTACCGGGTATCGGGAAATCATGTACAAATTAATTAAATAGCACAGGCCCGAGGACAGAACCCTGAGGGACACCGGCCTTTACAACACGGGGTGTGGAAAGATTTTCACCAACTTTGGCTTGATAGGATCTGCCGCCAAGAAAGGATTTCACCATCAAAATCAAATCGGCAGGGAACCCATCTCTGATCATTTTGTAGACAAGGCCCTCATGCGACACTTGGTCAAAAGCTTTACTGACATCGAGAAATACCACCCCACAGTACCTGGACAGTTTCAGGGTTGTGCTCAGCTCTTCAACGAGCCTCCATATCTGCATCGGACAAGGGTGGGCAGCACGAAAGCCAAACTGCTCTTCCCGAAAAAGGTCATTTGCTAGACAATGATCTTGGAATCTGATGAGGATCGTTCTCTGCAACACCTTGGACATCGAGGATAGCAAGCTACTGGGTTGGTAGCTCGCGGGGATTGCAGGATTTTGCCCCTGCTTGGGGATACTCAACACAATAGATTTTTTCCAAGCCACAGGGAAATAAGAATATTTCCAGCAGTCGCTAAAGATATTGGTGAGAAACTCAATAAATTTCTTTGGGAGATTCATAAGGGAGTCATTACTCAACTTGTCTTTTCCTGGAGCCTTCTTTTTTTCAGTTTACTTATGATGTTGGCGATCTCTCCAGCCTCGATGTTGTACTTCGTTAAATGCTGCGGGACTTCATCAAAGTTGACAATACCTTCTTCCACACGCTGAGACATGATTTGGCTCTCGGGCTTATCGTTGGTAGGAGTAACAAACTGCATATCCAGTGAATCTGCAATGACTTGGGCCTTGTCCTGATCAGTTTGGACATAGTCACCTTGTGGAGTACGTAGTGGAGGAAGCATATCATTCGTCCTCTTCTGTAAAGCTCTGACCATACTCCAAATGGAATTGTCGCGAGCCATCCATCTTTTGAGTTTTTCATTCCATCTAGCGTTTCGAAGCTCTTTTATATCCTCTTGGACTCTTCGCACTAGCCTGTTATACTTGGTTTTGTGCCAAGGTTCACGGTAGCGTTGCCATAGTCTACGGGTCCTGTTTCTTTCAGAAATTAGGCGTTGGATTTCAGGAGTGAGTTGGATTCGATGAGGAGGTTTATTCTCTGATGGATACTTACTAGCTTCTATGGCACTGTTAATACATCTGGTGATGTCTTCAACACGTTGATTGATGTCCTCTGTACAGTAAGCAACGTCGAGATGGCAGCCATATTCCTTAAGAATATTTTTGTAGAACTTCCAGTCTTGATGATGTATCAGTTCCTCTCGGAAATTTATGTCGACATTGTCAAAGTTCAACGCCACAGGCTTGTAGTCAGAAGAAACCTTTCAAGAGCGAGATATCTAAAACGTCACTACTAGGGGAGCGGTTCGCAGTAGTAGGTGTCCTCCACAGGTCCAGCAGCGATGATATCATCTCTACCTTGTACGTACCTGTAGAGAATCATGCGGTTGTAATTCTGCGTTCTGGAGTTCCAGCTTGGGTGTTTGGCATTTAGGTCACCAGCTAGGACGACTGGAGTGTCACCACTGAAGAGTTCATCAAGCTCACTAATGTCAAGATAATGTTTAGGTGAATTGTAGAGAACTACGAACTTCACTTCACCACAGGAGACGTCATTGATAATGATGGAGGCCGATTCCTACCTGCATAAGACTTGGAGACTAATTCTTGGTGTTGAATTTCCTTCTTAATGATGATCGCAGCGCCCTCAGAAGCACATCTTGCAGTGTTTGAAGCCATTCGATCCTTACAGTACACACAATAGCCAGGTAGCTTGAAGTTTTGGCTTGGTTTGAGATGAGTTTCACAAAGGAAAGCAACGTTGATTTCTTGCTTTAACAGAAAATTGTGAAACTCGATACGCTTCCCTCACACACTTCCCTCAAAAGGGTTCAGATATGGCGATGACATATTTGCTATCTTTGATACATCCAAATGTAATCTTAACTTGTTTCTGGATAATCTTAATGCTATATCAAAACACATCAATTTTACAATAGAATTAGAAAAGGAAAAGAAAATTCCTTTTTTGGACGTTGTAATCGGTAGAGACGAGGGGGAGGGTCAGCTAACCTTTGGGATATATAGGAAACCCTCGTTTGTGCCTGCTTACATCAGCAATAGCTCGAAACATTACTTCACCCAAATGATCATGAAGGCGTTTAAACTGCCACTCACACCGCAACAATGAGAAGAGGAACTCTTGAAAATTAAAGGTTTCGCTACCAACAATGGATACTTGAAAGACTTCATAGATAACCTAGTAAGAAAACATATCAGGAAGAAGAAAATTCTACAGGCCACAGCCCTTACCCCAGAAAGGGACAAACATAATTTTTTTGTCATTCCCTACAATTAGGATTCACCAAAGGACTGGACAAAAAAAAAGAAAGTTTGGATACCAGGTCGCATACAAAAGTTCGCACACACTGAAGAAATTACTGGGATCCTTCAAGGATAAAATACCCGATGACCAGTGTGCAGGTGTTTACAAATTGAAGTGCGGAGGATGTGAATCTGTGTATGTTGGACAAACGAGGAGGAAGATGGCCACAAGGATAGAAGAGCACTTCAGACATATCCGAAACTACAACCCACATCTTGGCACGCCATGCGATCTCCACTGGACATGGAACAACGCCTAACAACTCCTCCACAAGACCGGCGATTGGCGTAAGCTCAACTTTTTGGAGTCTTTGGAGATTAGGAAAATACAAGAGGACAGATCCATGAATAGTGATAAGGGTCTTTTGGACATCAAAGATTGGATTAAACTTCTGGAACACATATAATGAACTCTGTTTATGTTTGATATTTATGTACTGGTTATTTTATTCTTCTTGTTCAACATGATTCTTGCTTTTTGCTAATTTTTATGAATTTTTTATGAATTATTTACTTTATCGTCCTTTGCAATATATGCTTGAGTCTCTGAATGTATATTACCTTTAATCTGATGTTTAAGCACTATGCTTTATATTATAATTTACCTAATTGGCTTGTACTACACTTAAATAAAGTATAAATCACTGAACAGAATAATTTATCTGATTGGACCTTAAAACTTACATGTATCTGTGTGATTGGAACCTGTGTTTCGATTTCTGCAAAAAAAAAAAAAAATAGTACCAAAAGTCGCCATAGGGGGCGCTTATTTCAAGAAAACAATGAATACCTAATTGTCAAATGAACAAATACCGTACAAACCAACTTTAGTAACAACAATAATCAATGTTTTATTTTTAATTACAAATGTGTTTCAATATGACCACCAGGGTGCTGTTCCAATGGCTGCATGCGGTACACGACATTGTCTACGGCAGCTCGCAGCATATCTGCATTAATTAGTCTGATATGTAACGTTATTTGATCCTTTAAGGTTGAGAGGTCAGGAACATGTGCTTGATACACAAGGCTTTTCAAATATCCCCATAACAAAAAATCACAAGGGCTGAGATCAGGCGACCTGAGTGGCCATACCATGGGAAATGCACGACTAATTAGTCTGTTGTCTGAAAAACGTTCTCGCAAGATCTGCTGCACCTAACGTCCGATGTGCGGTGGCGCACCATCTTGCATAAAAATGGTAGAATACAGACAACCCTTTTCCTGTAATCGTGGTATCACAAAATTCTCAAGCATATCGGCATACCTGGCAGAATTGATGGAACAAGTCACCGGTCCACAAGGACGGATTTCTTCAAAAAAGTACGGGCCGATGATGAAAGAAGCAGTAAAGCCGCACCATACTGTTAGTTTCGGTGAATGCATAGGAGTTGAAAGACACACTTGTGGATTTGATGCAGCCCAAATACGATAGTTGTGGGTATTGATATCACCATTCAAATACAAATGTGCCTCATCACTCCATAAACTTTGCCATGACCAGGCATCATCCACTTCCATACGTGCTAAAAATCTCAACGAAAAGTCAGTTCGGGTACGTTCATCTCCAGGAAGCAAATGTTGAACAGGTGTGAGTTTATAGGGATAAAATGTCAATATCTTATGCAGTATTTTCCTCACCGTCGACTATAGGCTATCTGTTTGGCGTGCTATTGCGTGTGCACTGCTGGTACCCTGCACAGTAGTCATCTCCTGTTCCACAACAGCAGTTGCAACTTCTTCCACGTGTTGCTGCCTGATTCGTTTGCGCCCCCGGCCTGGTTGCACTCTAGAGTTCCGGTAGATTCAAATCGTTCAATCATTTTCCGTAAGTTAGTTATGCTCATCGGTCCTCTTCGTAACGTTTTCAATCGCCGGAATTCACGAAGGGCAGCATTTGCATTGTTGCTCTTCTGATAAAACAATTTGAGTAATAACGCCCGGTCAGGCAGAGTAAGCGTCATCGTCAGGCCATTCGTTCGTGAATGTTGGGAAATCCTCAGCCTTTCCTTTTACTGTCATGATTGCTGAACACGGAACGCGCTTAAGCTAATGTATTCATTGTTTTCTTGATACAAGCGCCCCCTATGGCGACTTTTGGTACTTTTTTTTTTTGTAGAAATCGAAACTGCATGTTCCAATAAGTATATACACCAAAATGTACTGCATTTGGCCTAATAGAATTCCAGCTAGCGAGCTCTGAACACCTCACGTTATTTCTTGCCCACCCGGTATATAAACGGCCTGTTGGCATTGTATCCCCTATAATATGGAAGACCGCTTGGGTTGGTTAGGCTTCTTGACTATCTCAGTGTAATTCATTTGGAGTTTATTCTGGTTGGATGAGCTTTGTGAAAGCGCTGCTTTCGTCCCATCCTAATAAATGTAAACTTCACTGTTCGATTGTCGATTGTCGATTGTATCCCTAAGCAGGGGCAAAATCCTGCAAATCCTGTTGAAGAAAACGATTCTCGTCAGATTCCAAAACCACTGTCTAGCAAATGACCTTTTTCGGGAAGAGCAGTTTGGCTTTTGTGCTGCCCACTCTTCTCAGATGCAGATATGGAGACTCTTTGAAGACCTGAACACCCCCCTGAACCTGTCCAGGTACTGTGGGGTGGTTTTTCTCGATGTCAGTAAAGCTTTTGACCAGGTGTGGCATGAGAGCCTTGTCTACAAAATGATCAGAGTTGGGTTCCCTGCCGATTTGATTTTGTTGGTGAAATCCATTCTGGATGGCAGATCCTATCAAACCAAAGTTGGAGAAAATCTTTCCACGCCCCATGTTGTAAAGGCCAGTGTCCCTCAGGGTTCTGTCCTCGGGCCTGTGCTATTTAATTACTTTGTACATGATTTCCCGAAACCCGATAATTGTAATATGTATTTTTATGATGATACGGCCATTATGACAAGGGCACACCTGCCGGCTCACATTATCACTCGGTTGCAGTGCGCCTTGATGCACTTTGAAGACTGGTTTAACTGCTGGAAATTGAACCTTAATGTTGGAAAGTGCAAGGCTTTTTACCTCAATAGGAAGCTCAAGCGTCCCCCAGATTCTCTTGTTCTGTTCAATAAGAAACTGGACTGTGTGGACAACTACAAGTATCTGGGAGTTATCATTGACTCAAGACTCTCATGGAACCGGCATATGTCCTATGCTCCGAACAAAGCGAAGAGGGCTAAGTACAGTATCATAGCTCTCATGGGTCGCAACAGCGCCCTCAGCATTGAAAGCAAGCTACTTCTGTACAAGTCGATTATCCGGACCATACTCCTTTATGGCATGACTGCATGGGCGACTATCTGTAGAAGCAGATGGAGTGAACTACAGTCATTCCAGAATGTTACCCTAAGGACCACTGGCCAGCTGGACAGAAGGACTGTGAAAAACCAATCCATGCATTTGGATTTAAACATGGCCCATATCGGAAAGTTTATACAGGATGTCCTTTTGATTATGATACAGAAGATGAAGACTCACGGTAATAAACTTGTAAATGGGATACTGAAGAAAACATTGAATATGAACTGGCATACGAAGTATCGTAAACGAGGCACGTTCTTGACGTCAGTTTTGTAGATATAAGCAACGTCTCTTTCCCGGACTACTGGAAGATGTTCTTCTTTCTCCTTGTATTTTTATTTCGTTTGTATTTTGTTTCTGACAATCGTCAATCTTATTTTCTTTTTTGTATAATATGGATGACCACTGAGTTGGTTAGGCTTCTTGAAAACCTCAGTGTATTTGGTGTTTATTCTGGTTAGATGAGTTTTGTGAAAGCGCTGCTTTCGTCCCATCCTAACAAATGTACACTTCACTGTTGTATTGTACGATTGTATGCCTCAGTATAGAAGCTAGTAACTATCCATCAAAAAGTAAACCTCCTCATCGAATCCAACTCACTCCTGGAATCCAACGCCTAATTGCTAAAAGAAACAGGACCCAAAGACTATGGCAACGCTATCGTGAACCTTGGCTCAAAACCAAGTACAACAGGCCAAGACGAGATATGGAGGGTTGATTCAGATAAAATGAGACGACTTTGCAGTTCTATTACGATGGTTTAATACCATGGTGCCACAATCGGTTGCGTTTGATGTGAGAACGACGTTGTTGGACATTGTAATTTCCAATGAAGTAGGCTGAGTTTGAGGGACTCCCTGGGAAGTTCGTTCCACACCTGCTGACACACTTTCCATAGCCCATCAACGGTTCTTGGTCGGCGACTTCCAAGCCGTCGTTTCAGGAGACCAAACCACAGAAATCCATCGGTGATGCGTCAGGAGATTTTACAGGCACATGAGAGAAGGGAATAAATCGTATGCCCGTCTCCTGTTCCATCTTCCTGTAGTAAGCCACAGATGACTTGGCAGTGTGGCTTCATGCCTTGTCCATGTGGATCCAAACTTTTCATTGCTCACCAGGGTACAGACGTGGGATATCCTGCCGATATATGTGGTCCATTACATTACTCTGGAAGTAAGCTGCACTAATTTTACAGTTTCCAGGAACTCGACGAATCGTGAGCAGTCCACGTGAGCAATATCCGGCAACCATCATGAAGCCCTTTGAAAACTTTTCCTTGCACCTTCGGACAAAATCGGACCTGGCGTTGCCCCCTCTTTCGCAGATAGTAAATTGCGCTGGGTTTGTTGGTGTCATCGAGGTACACCCAAGCTTCATCCAAAGAGACAAGTCACTTCCATCTGTCACCTGCAAGATGGTTTTCATACAGTTTTCTGGCGTTGGTGAATCATTCCTGCACGTGCCTGGCCGACAGTCTGTGACCGCGCGCTTTATGACGTCGCTCCAGCCCAAGATTGTCATGAATTATTCTGGAGACTGTTGTGTGTGAAATACCATTTCTTTGGGCTAGACTTCTCTATGTGGGGGGATTTTCTTTCAGCACTTCAGACCGGATTTCTCGCACCACCTGAGCTGGGCGTGTTGGCTGGGGTTTGTTTCTGGTCTGCTTCTCTGCTCGTCCACGTTCATTAGATGGCCGCAATTGGTTCTTTTTGATTACTTGACCCACAGTAGCTTTGGATACCACAATACCATTTCGTTTGCATAATAATTTTACAATGCACGAAAAACTGAATTTAGTGTCGGAAAGGCCTATCATATACCCTTCCCAAAAAGCTGTGATTTTGGAAGTCATGTTTCAGCACGAAATGTCCCAAACAACATCAACAAGTGTATACAAAGCTAATCCCCATGAATAGTGGACGAGTCATGCAAATCACATTCCGTCAAGGTCATACGCGGCGTGTAAAGTCGTCTCATTTATCTGAATCAACCCTCCGTAAAAGAGCTTTTCGACGCTAGATGAAATGACAAACTCAAAAGCTTGTCTGCTCGCGACAATTCCATTTGGAGTAGGGTCAGAGCTTTACAGAAGAAGAAGAATAATACGCTTCCTCCACTCGGTACACCACAAGGTGACTATGTTCAAACTGATCAGGACAAGGCCCAAGTCATTGCAGATTCTCTTGAAATGCAATTTGTTACTCCTATCAATAACAATCCCGAGAGTCAAATCATGTTTCAGCATGTGGAAGATGGTCTTGTCAACTTTCATGAAGTCCCGCAGCATTTAACGAAGAACAACATCGAGGTCGGAGAGATCGCCACCATCATAAGTAAACTGGAAAATAAGAAGGCTTCAGGAAGAGACAAGGTGAGCAATAACGCCCTTATGAATCTCCCAAAGAACTTTATTGACTTTCTCACCAATATCATTAGCGACTGCTGGAAATTTTCCTACTTCCCTGCATCTTGGAAACATCTATTGTGTTGAGTATCCCCAAGCAGGGACAAAATCCAGCAATTCCCTCGAGCAACCGACCTATTAGTCTGCTCCCCTCAATGTCTAAAGTTTTGGAGAAAACGAATCTCGTCAGACTCCAACACCACTGTTCCGCCAATGATCTTCTTTGGAAAGATCAGTTTGGCTTTCGTGCCGCCCACTCTTGTCAGATGCAGATATGGAGACGCATAGAACACCTGAGCACCCCCTTAAACCTTTCCAGGTACTGCGGAGTGGTATTCCTCGATGTCAATAAAGCTTTTGACCAAGTGTGGCATGGGGGCCTTGTCTACAAGATGATTAGAGAGAGGATTCCTCCTGATTTGATTTTGATGGTTAAATCCTTTCTCACTGACAGGTCATACCAAGCTAAAGTTGGTGAAAACTTATCCACGCTCCGTGTTGTAAAGGCCAGTGACCCTCAAGGTTCTGTCCTCGGGCCCGTGCTATTTAATTATTTTGTGCATGATTTCCTGAACCCTAAAAGTTGTAATCTATATTTCTATGCTGACGATACTGCCATTATGACTTGGGCACACAAGCTGGCTCACGTTACCACTCGTCTGCAGCATGCCTTGAAGATGTTCGAATACTGGTTTAACTGCTGGAAGCTGAACCTTAATGTTGGAAAGTGCAAGGCAATGTACTTCAATAGAAAGTTCAATCGTCCCCCAGATTCTCTTGTTCTCTTCAATAAGAAACTGGACTGGGTAGACAACTACAAATACCTTGGCGTTATCATCGACTCAAGACTCTCTTGGAATCGCCACGTGACTATGCTCTGAACAAACTGAAGAGGGCTAAGTACAGTCTGATAGCTATCCTGGGCCGCAACAGCACCCTCAGCATCGACAATGTTACTTCTGCACAAGTCGACCATACTCCTCTATGGCATGTCTGCGTGGTCGACTATCTGTAGAAGCAGATGGAGTGAGCTACATTCATTCCAGAATATTACCCTGAGGACCATTGCCCAGCTTGACAGAAGGACTGTGAAAAACCAATCCATCCACACGGATTTAGACATGGTCCACATCGGAAAGTTTATACAGTATCTCCTTTTGATGATGGTGCAGAAGGTAAAGATTCATGACAATGACCTAGTGACTGGAATACTGAAGAACTTAATGGACATGAAGTGGCATATGAAGTATCGAAATCTAAGGCACATTCTTGACATCTTCTTTCTCCTTGTTTTTTATTACGTTTGTATTTTATTTCTGACAATTGTCAATCTTATTTTCTTTTTTGTATAATATGGAAGACCGCTTGGATTGGTTAGGCTTCTTGACTACATTAATGAATTTATTCTGGGTCAATGAGCTTTGTGAAAGCGCTGCTTTCGTCCCATCTGAAAAAATGTACACTTCACTGTTCGATTGTATGCCTTAGTCATGTTGAAAAGTGAGTGCGTAACATTCGAAATACGTATTCATCGTGAATAAACCTTCTTTTGGAAAAGTGGTGGCATCTTTTTTTTCTGACTCTTTCTGATTGATCCTTGTTTTCACTTTCCTTGGCTCCACGAAACTCCTATCCATTACCGAGAAAAACTAAAATCCAGCTTATCTCCAAGAAATATGAATACCATCTCTCCTCTGGAACCTTTTTTCACATTGTTTTGTGCATAACGTCATCAAAACTTGCTTCACGAACTTCTCTACATTGCATGTTGATAAACCTAATACATTATACGAGGTCAACTGAAACGCGTCGGGAATAATTCGCGTTAGTTTCCGTATCACTCTAGACATTCACTTACTTATCAATACAGTTGGCTTGTCGATTTGAAGAGTCGAGTTGATGCATGCTTTGTTATTGGTTATGTCGTAAATTGTGGCCAGAGAACGAAGGGGTCATTATATATTCAACCAACTGGAAGAGGAAAGGTAAGCTGCCTTCGTGTCTGCAAGGCCTATAGTGTTCAAGGCCTCCAATCACAAATCACCTGAACACTTGTTAGGTAGCTCAAGGGTGATACATATATCTCTTGGCCTCCTCGAAAGAGACTGCCCTTGGTTTATCGTGATATTATACTCACTTCCTGGTAATAGTTAATATTTCTTGGAATGATTTCTTTATACCTCGTAATTCTCTATGTGTCATCTTTTTGCGTGGGTGTGAATGCGTTATCTTTCGCTCCCCCGGGCTGAAAACGGGATAGAAAGCGTTTGTTAGCCGACCGGAGGGTAATGCATGCAGAGTGATTGCAGCAGGCCCCGCGGTCTTGCATGATCCAACTCTTAGCAAAATATAAAAGTTGATAAAATTATAAGGCCCCCTTTTTCTCGGCCAAATTTATTGCGGTTTCACCTCTAGTTAATAAGTAAATGATTGGACTTCTTTTGAAACATATTTATAAGAAATGTAAGGTTTTGAGAATTAATTAGCTAGAATTTGAATATTCAGATTATTTATGCAAATGAGCTATTTTATTATTCGCGTTCAGGATTGTCTAATTAGATTCAGAAGTTAAGAGTTTATATAAAGTTTAGAAGAGTTTTTATGTAGAGAAAGATTAAATAAAGTTATTAATTGTTTTAAATATTTTTTATGCGTAGGTGTAAGGAGTTGTTAATAGGAAGCCAAGTTTTACGGTTTGTCAGAAGGAGAAAGCAAGAGTCAGTTTACACAGCTTGTTTTGATCATTAGAATCATGTTCAAGGATAGAAATTGTATGGCCAGTGTAGGACAAGTGAATCGGAAACCGGATGAACAGATAGAAAGCAAGAAAGATGAATGTAAGGATTGAACTTTGGATTTTGAAGAGAGAAAGGAGACAGGGAATGATCACGTGGATGCCAAAGTTTGATTGGCTAGCGAAAATCGAAATTGTTAGTTCAGTTATGCTAAGTGAAAGATTTTAGTCAGTAGCAATGTAACGTTTCCCGTAGCCGAGTGTGCGGCGAACGACTCATAAATTTATATACTAATTCGGCCTACTTCTGGTAATCTTAGGATTCCAGATGGGAAGTTTAAAATTTTAGTATTAATCCAGTTTGAATTGTAGTTTATGAAAATGTAACCGTCAAGTTGAAATTTAGTTAGCTCGCGTTATCGAGGTGTTTTTGAAGAGTTTCTATCGAGCTGAGAACCAGCGTCATCAATTCCAATAATTTCATGGTTTGCGAGGGATGTTGCAAGAATGTGTACCGAGCCCCGTGGAGTACCCAGATCCAGTACAAGAAGCCAGAGACGATCTTCCTGTGAGCCACTCCGTTGGAAGAGGACGACCCCCCCCTCCCGCCAAGCTGTGGTATCAGAGAGGACGAAAGATTTAATCATTTCTTAATTACAAACTGTATTATTTAATTTGAATCTTAATTGGAGCTTGACCAAGTTGAAATTCATATCTTAAATTATCTTTATCATTTGCATTATCTTCCATACAATATTGTTTTATATACATTTGTTGAACATTGAATAAACATTATATGTTAAATTGTTAAGTCAGTCTAAGTGCCTATTCTTTCCTCTAGGCCGGCCTGTTTAAGCGGAGGTATCTTTTATGTAAGTGGGATAAACCCAAATTATCATAAACTTTGTGAATAGTATAATTCACTGGCGCAGTCTTTTACCTAACATAATTATAATAAATTACTCGACCATAAATCTATGAATATTATCCCCAGAAACCCTACAGAAAAACACGCGAGATAACGCGAGGTAAAAAACCGGAGTAACATCCCCGTATTTTCTCGGATGACATCGATCAGCCCCGTCGAGTTTATGCTCTGAATTTATTATTGTAACATATGTACTTAATAAGTAAATGATCTATCATATTATAAATATTGTATTTTACGAAATTTATGCGGAAAAAAATGACGAAAATCCGACATAACAGGCAGGCATATTTCTCCATCATTTGTCATTAAGGTTGCATAAATTTACATTCTTCTAAACAAAATTGCTTAAATAATAACTCAATCAATACAACACAGAGCGAAGGGACTATTCATTCTAAGAAAAATCTGAAAAGCAGAAATTCTAGGTGATGTACCGGGTCTGTATTTAACTTCTTGTTGGCTTGCCTCAGATTAAAATCATATCCATCTTCACCACCGGGGAATATCACTGGATACTTTATACCCAAGTTTTTCCTGCCCTTGACGTAGAACCTCTTATATGCCCTTGGTCAATTCGAAACTCCCGTTGTTCAGATGTTTCCTATGCCCGTATAGCCTTTTCTGTTTTACCTGAAGAGTTTCTCAAACCAATACTCGTTCTTTCTCTTTCCTATCCAGACAGATAAATTTTTGCCAGTCCACGGAAAGTTTGATAGGGAGCTCAAGAGAGACATGTGTGACTCCTTTGCCTCCTCAATAGACGCTGCCTTATTTATGCCCTATCACTGAATCGTCATTTTCTGCTCAGTATTAATAATTCTTGGAAAGGAACTTTCAAACATCGCATTATCAGCATTTCAGTTTCCAAAATATTGACACTCACATTTCATAAGTTGATCTGCTATGCTACTAAATAAGCTAAATGATAAGCCCATCCAGGCTCGGACTCTTTGTTTTTGATTAAATTTTGCAATATCTTAAAAATAAACACATGAAAACGCTTAGAATTAATACAGTAAAAGTTCTTAATGAATATTCGAAAAAAAAAATTTTAAAGGCTCAAAGCAGATGGACCTGTCCTAAATAATTTCTTATTCACGTAATATTGAAGCAAAATTGGAAGTGTAGTCTAGCAGTCCAATTCTTCTATTTACATGCTTACCATTTGCGTAATATAGTACGGAATTAAAGAAGTGCTTCTCTGTCGTCTTTTCACTCTTTTTCAATAGTATGCTAAATCTCCACTATCCCCAGTTCATGATCATTTTTAAAGAGTTTAAGGAAAATGTTAAGTACTAAGAACTCTCAATTCTAAGATTAAGCCTGAATAATAGGAATTCTATGCATTGTTTCAAATTGAAACATATCTATATTGCACAACCTTTGATTTGCATTATTAGTCTTGAGATATATATTGATGATCCTTGCATATTGTTCGTGCATGGCATGTTGATACCACTGTTGCACAAAATTTTCCTTGCATTTTGGTCATGAGATATTTCTCATTAATATGCCATGCCTTGATACTGAATATCGATTTTTTTCACAATAATTCTTATTTTTTCGAAATCTGAGGTAGACAGTGACCTCCAAAGGTCAAGTATGAAAAATTTCATCAAGATCGGAATAAAACTGTAGATTTGTATAAGAAAAAAACAAACAAACCCACAAACATCAATTTTTATATATATAGACTAGCAGAGGTACCCGGCGTTACTCAGGAAAATCAGACTTGTAGGTAAACAGAATAATCTCAAAAAAATATTATAACTCCCAATTGGTTAAATAATAAGTCAATCAATACAACTCAGAGCAAAGTGACTATCCACTCTAAGAAATATACAAAAAATAGGAATTCTAGGTCTTCACTCTTCTTCACCTGTCTCACCACACAAGTTTTTTTTGCCCTTGACGTAGAAATTCTAATACCCTTTTGACCTATACGAAACTACCGTTGTTCAATGGCACTTAAGTTGGCCAAAATACTTGAAGTTGTTGCAATTCCGACTCTTCTCTCGATGTTTGTGGGAATGCACTTTGTGTAGTCTAGCGGTCGCAGATTCTTCTATTTACTTGCTTACAATTTGCTAGGTACAGCACGGAGCTAAAGGAATACGTCCTCTGTCGTCATTCCAATCTCTCTCAATAGTCTACTAACTCTCCATTATCTCCAGTTACTGAACATTTTTAAAGATTTTGAAGAAATTGTTAATACTATCGACTCTCTTTTCTAAGAAAAGCCTGAATATCAGGAATTCTATGCATTGTTATAAATTGAAACTTATCTATATTGCACAAACTCTGCCTTGCATTTTTGCTAATGAGATATATATTGTTGATACTTGCATAGTGTGGATGCATTGAGTGTTGACACCATTGTTGATACCTGTTTTTGCACAAACTTTTCCTTGCATTGTTGGTCATGAGATTTATATTGTTGGTCCATGCAGAGTGGTTGTGAATTGCGTGTTGATACCTTTGTTGATAAGCATTGTTGCACAAACTTTGCTTTGCATTGTTGATCATGAAATATTTCTCATTAATATGCCTTGCCATAACCATGAATATCGATTTCTTATCAATAATTATTATTTTTTCGAAATCTGACGTAGACAGTGACCTTCCTGTTGCTTTGAAGGTCAAGTTTGCAACATTTCATCAAGATCGGAATAAAATTATAGATTTGTAGAAGAGACAAAAAAACAAACAAACAAACAAACGCACCCACAAACATCCGTCTTTATACATATAAAGGTACCCGGCGTTGCCACGGATAATTACACTTGTTGGTAAAGAAAACAGTCTCAAAAATTAAGTTTTAACTCCGAATTGGTTGAATAATAACTCAATCAATACACAATACAACACACACCAATGGACTATCCATTCTACGAAAAATACGAACAAGAGTAAATCTGCGTGATATACCGGGACTTTCTAAACTCTTATTGACTTGCTTCACCACTGCGGAGCATCAGCAGATACTTTAGACTCAAGTTTTTCTTGCCCTTGACGTAGAAGCTTTTATACTCTGTTGGAAACTTCCGTTGTTCAGATGTTTCAAATGCCCGTGTAACTTCTTCTGTTTTCGTTGCAGAGTTTTTCTGACCAACTCGCGTTCTTTCTCTCTCCTTTCCGGACACATAAAATTATGCTAGTTGTCTGGACGTTTAATACGGAGCTCAAGGGAGACTCCTTTGCCTCATCAATAGACGCTGCCTTATTAATGTTCTGTCACTGCATGATCATTTTATATTCATTATTAATAATTCTTGGAAACGAACGTTCAATCATCGCATTATCAGCATCTCAGTCTCCAAAATAAACACATTCCTAGAGAATACAGTCATAATGTATTTTTACGAAATGTTTGAATCTGATATTCTACCAAATAAGCTAGGTGATAACCCCTGTATGGCTCGGACTTTTTTTTTGGATTAAATTTTGCAATATCTTAAAAATTTACACATGAAAACACTTAGAATTAATACAGTAAAAATTCTTAATGAAAATTCGAAAAAAATTCGCAATGGCTGCCACTGCTGGTCTAAATAATTTCTTACTCACGTAATCTCACTTTAGATGTACACTTGATGTTATTGCCATTCCCACTCTTCTCTCGATGTCTTAAGCTAAACTTGGCCATTCATCATTTTTTGTAGTCTAGCAGTCGCCTATTTTTCTATTTACTTGCTTATCATTTGCTCAATACAGCATTCAATAAGGAGTGCTTCCTCTGTCGTCTTTCCACTCTTAGTCAATAGTCTGCTGATCGTCTTTCCACTGCTGTCGTCTTTCCACTCTTAGTCAATAGTCAATATCTCCAGTTACTGATCATTTTTAAAGATTTTCAAGAAATTGTTAAGTACTAAGCACTCTCTTTTCTAGAGAAAGCTTGAAGAACAGGAATTCTCTAAATTGTTTCAAATTGAAACTTATATATATTGCACAAACTTTGCCTTGCATTGTTGATCGTGAGATATTTCTCATTAATGTGCCTTGCCAAAACCATGAATATTGATTTTTTTGTCAATAAATATTATGTTTTCGAAATTTGAGTTAGACATGCTTTGCAGGTTAAGAATGCAAAATTTCATCAACATCAACAATTCTATTTATTGTTACAAATTGAAACTTATCTACAGGGTGTGCCAAAAGAAGCGAGACGGTCTAATATTTCGCGAAATTTACATCGGATCGAAAAACTGAAAAACACGTGTTCAATGTTTTTCAAAAATCTATCGAATGACACCAAACACGACCCCCCCATCCCCATCCCCGGGGGTGGAGCGGGGGGCAACTTTGAAATCTTAAATGGAAACCCCCATTTTTTATTGCAGATTCGGATTCTACGTGTAAAAGTGAACAAGTTTTATCTGAAAATTTTTTTTGATTCGCGATAGATGGCGCTGTATTTGCAGAAAAACAAATACAGATCAGAAGTCTGCAAACGCTCAAATTTGTCGGGACATACGCTTCGGAAGACAAAATTAGTATTTTTGAAAAGGCTATCTAATGATACAGTATGACAGTCGAGCGATGGATGGCGCTCTAATTGCAAAAACAATTCTTTCTCGCAAGTGAAAGTTAACGTCTTTCATTGATTTTGTATCTGACTTTAGTAAAAAACTACGTTTAGCATAACCCAGGAACAACGACGTGGACGTAGTAGTTTTTTGTTCCCTTCGGGGTGCTTGTTTTTAGTGAGTCCCCTTGCCTCTCACGATTGGCACCAATAACTTTATTGTAGTAAATGCTCAAATTGTGCACCGTTGCAATAGCTGGCAGTAAGCTAATCGATGGTAAACAGATTCGATGGAATTGTTTAAGTATTCTGCAGGTATTTGGGCAGCTACATCAATTATTCTGTGAAGCAATTCATTTAATTTTGAGGTTTCATTTCGTAAACCCGATTTTTTAAAAAACGTACACACAGAACCACAGACCCACCCACAGACCCACAGACGCACAGACCCACAAACATCCTTCTTTATATATATAGATAGAAGGATGTTTGTGGGTCTGTGGGTCTGTTTTTTATACAAATCTACAGTTTTATTCCGATCTTGATGAAATTTCGCATACATGACCTTCAAAGCATGAGGAAGGTCACTGTCTACTTCAGATTTCGAAAAAATAATAATTATTGATAAAAAATCGATATTCATGGTTATAGCAGGGCATATTAATGAGAAATATCGCATGACCAACAATGCAAGACAAAGTTTTTGCAACAATGGTATCAACACGCAATTCACAAACACTCTGCACGGACCAACAATATATATCTCATGACCAACAATGCAAATAAAAGTTTGTGCAACAATAAGTATCAACAATGGTTTCAACACGCAATTCACCAATAACAATGAGCTCAAAATGATGATGCAATGATAAAGCAGTCCTTTCCAAGAATTATAACAATGCAATATGGATAAGTTTCAATTTGTAACAATGCATAGAATTCCTGTTATTCAGGCTTTTCTTAGAAAAGAGAGTTCTTAGTACTTAACAATTTCTTGAAAATCTTTAAAAATGATCAGTAAATGTAGATAATGGAGAGTTAGCAGACTATTGAGAAAGAGTGGAAAGACGACAGAGGAAGCACTCCTTTAGCTCCGTATATGTATTGAGCAAATGGGAAGCAAGTAAATAGAAGAATCGGCGACCGCTAGACTGCACAAAGTGATGAATGGCCAAGTTTTGCTTCAACACATCGAGAGAAGAGTGGAAATTGCAACAACACTAAGTATACATCTGAGGTAAGATTACGTGAGTAAGAAATTATTGGAGAGGTCCAGCCATTGTGAGCCTTTTTTTAGGATTTTCATTAAGAATTTTTACTGTATTAATTCTAAGCATTTTCATGTGTTTATTTTTAAGATATTGCAAAATTTAATTTAATTTTTTGAGATTGTTCTGTTTACATCCAAGTGTAATTATCCCGGGCAACGCCTTTGATTTTTCTAAATCTGAGGTAGACAGTGACCTTCCTCATGCTTTGGTAATCAAGTATGCAAAATTTTATCAAACTCGGAATAAAACTATAGATTTGTATTAAAAACAAACAAACCCATCCACAAATCCACAAACATCCTTCTCTATATTTATAGATAGACTGGCAGAGGACCCGGTATTGCCTGGGATAATTTACGCTAATATGTAAAGCTAAATTAAACTTCCAAATTGGTTAAATAATAACTCAATCACTACAATATAGAGCGAAGGGATTATCCATTCTAAGAAAAATCCGAAATACCGGAATTTACCTCTTCACTGAAAAAATCCATTCTAGGTGATATATCGGGACTTGATTTATCGAAAAAAAATTTTTTAAAGGCTCACAATGGATGGACCTCTCCAAGGATGCCTAAATAATTTTTTACTCACGTAATCTTACTTTAGATGTACAATTGATGTTGTTGCAATTTCCTTTCTTCTTTCGATGTCTTGAAGCAAAAATTGGCCATTCTTCGCTTCGTGTAGTCTATCGGTCGCCGATTCTTCTATTTACTTGCTTACCATTTGCTCAATACAGCACGGAGCTAAAGGAGTGCTTTCTCTATCGTCCTTCACTCTTTCTCAATAGTCTGCTAACTCATTATCTCCAGTTACTGATCATTTTTACAGATTTTCAAGAAATTGTTAAGTACTAAGAATTCTCTTTTCTAAGAAAAGCCTGAATATCAGGAATTCTATGCATTGAATTGCATATTGCACAAACTTTGCCTTGCATTGTTGGTCATGATACATATATTGTTGATTCTTGCAAAGTGTTGGTGCATTGCGTGTCGACACCATTGTTGAAACCTATTGTTGCACAAACTTTTATTTGCATTGTTGGTCATGAGATTATATATTGTTGGTCCGTGAAAATTAATTGTGAATTGCGTGTTGATACCATTGTTGATACTTATTGTTGCAAAAACTTTATCTTGCATTGTTGGTCATGAGATATTTTTCATTAATATGCCCTGCCATTTTTTTATCAATAATACTTATTTTTTCAAAATCTGAGGTAGGCAGCGACCTTCCTCATGCTATGAGGTCATGTACGCGAAATTTTATCAAGATCGGAATAAAACTGGAGATTTGTATTAAAAAAACCAAACAAACAAACAAATCCACAAACAAACCCACAAACAAACAAACATTCTTCTTTATACATATAAAAAGACTAGCAGAAGTATCCGACATTGCACGGGATAACTATACTTGTAGGTAAATAATTAAATAATAACTCAATCAATACAACATAGAGCAAAGGGACTCTCCATTCTAAGAAAAATATGAAAAACAAGAATTCTAGGTGATATATTAAAATACTTAAAATACAAAGTTAACAAAAAGAAAAATGTATATTGAAATTTAATTTAAACTAGCAGAGGTACCCGACGTTGCCCGGGATAATTACACTTGTAGGTAAACAGAACAATCTCAACAAAATCAAATTATAACTCCCAATTGGTTAAATAATAACTCAATCAACACAACACAGAGCAAAGGGACTATCCATTTTACGAAAAATACGAAAAAAGGATTTCTAGGTGATATACCGAGACTTGATCTGAACTCTTCTTAACTTGTATCACCACTTTGGAGCGTAACCATATACTTTAGACCCAAGTTTTTCTTTCCCTTGACGTAGAAGCTCTTAAAACCTCTTATTCTATTCGAAACTCCCGTTGTTCGTATATCTTTTTCTGTTTCAGTTGCAGAGTTTTTCTGACGAATACTCGTTCTTTGTTTTTCCTTTCCAGACACAAAAAATTTTTGCCAGTCGTCTGGACGTTTGATAGGGAGCTCAAGGGAGACAAATGTTACTCCTTTGCCTTATCAATAGACACCGCCTTATTAATATTCTGTCACTGCATCATCATTTTATGCTCATTATTAATAATTCTTGGAAACGAACATTTAGTCATCGCAGTATCAGCATTCAGCAGAATATAGCCAAAGTGTATTTTTATAAAACGTTTGGTTCTGATGTGCTACCAAATAGCTAGGTGTTAACCCTGGCATGGCTCGGACTTTTTTTTGGATTAAATTGTGCAATATTTAAAAAATAAACACATGAAAACGCTTAGAATTAATACAGTAAAACTTCTTATTGAAAATTGGATTCTCATTTTTTATTTGATGGACCTAAATATTGTTGGTCATGACTTATATATTGTTGCTCCGTGCAGAGTGTTTGTGAATTGCTTGTTGATACCATTGTTGATACATATTTTTGCACAAACTTTGCCTTGCATTGTTGGTCATGAAATATTTCTCATTAATATGCCTTGCCACAACCATGAATATCGATTTTTTATCAATAATTATTATTTTTTCGAAGTCTGAGGTAGACAGTTACTTTCCTCATGCTTTGAAGGTCAAGTATGCTAAATCTCATCAAGATCGGAATAAAACAGCAGATTCGTATAAAAAACATACATACAAACAAACACACAAACATCCTTCTTCTTCTTCTATCTATCTTCTATATACATAACTAGCGTTGCTCGGGATAATTACGCTTGTAGGTAAACAGAATAACCTCAAAAAGCTAAATTAAACCTCCAAATTGGTTAAATAATAACACAATCACTACAATATAGAGCAAAGGGACTATCCATTCTAAGAAAAATCCGAAAGACAGGAATTTACCTCTTCACTGAAAAAATCCATTCTAGGTGATATACCGGGACTTGATATACCGAAAAAAAATTTTTTAAAAGCTTACAATGGATGGACCTCTCCAAGGATGCCTTCTAGTCTAAATAATTTTTTACTCACGTAATCCTACTTTAGTTGTACACTTGGTGTTGTTGTAATTTCCTTTCTTCTTTCGATGTCTTGAAGCAAAAATTGGCCATTCATCACTGTGTAGTCTAGCGGTCGCCAATTCTTATATTTACTTGCTTACCATTTGCTCAATACAGCACGGAGCTAAAGGAGTGCTTCTACTATCGTCTTTCACTCTTTCTCAATAGTCTGCTAACTCATTATCTCCAGTTAGTGATCATTTTTAAAGATTTTCAAGAAATTGTTAAGTACTAAGAATTCTCTTTTCTAAGAAATGTCTGAATAATAGGAATTCTATGCATTGAATTCTATATTGCACAAATTTTGCCTTGCATTGTTGGTCATGGACATATATTGTTGATCCTTGCATAGTGTTGGCACATTCCGTGTTGACACCATTGTTGATACCTATTGTTGCACAAACTTTTATTTGCATTGTTGGTCATGAGATATTTCTCATTATTATTCCCTCCCATAATCATGAATATCGATTTTTTATCAATAATTATTATTTTTTCGAAGTCTGAGGCAGACAGTGACTTTCCTCATGCTTCGAAGGTCAAGTATGCAAAATCTCATCAAGATCGGAATAAAACTGAAGATTTGTATAAAAAACAAACAAACAAACACACAAACATCCTTCTTCTTCTTCTATCTATCTTATATATACAGGGTGTTTTTGAGTTGAGTACAAATTTTTTGGGAGATGATAGAGGAGGTCTTTAGAAGTATTTTTTGTCATATAAACATGGGGTCCCAGGAACTCCGTTTACTTACAATACTGCATTGAACTATCAAATGACAGCGGGACGCAGTGTGCGTTGGTAGGCCTAGATTATTTTATTTTTAACAATTAACACAAGCAATCTACTGTAATAACCTTTAAAGTAGTTGTTTGCAATGAAATTTCAAGGTGCACGTGCTTGTTTGTTGAAAAGTCTTTGGACAAACTTCGTCAAGGAGATTCCGTGGTATCCAACCCCTTTGTAAAATACGATTAGTCCATATGTAAATGAACTAATCGCATTCTGGGAAAGCACTAGGTAAAGATTTGTTTTAAAAAGTTCACTTGATGTACTTTTTACATCTGTAAAGTTAAACAAACAGTATGAATCGTTGGATTGGTCTTGGCGGACCAGTTGTTTGGCCACCGAGATCGCCAGATCTCACACGGATGGATTTTTTTATGGGGAAGCATAAAATCAATGGTGTACTCCGAACCCGTAGATACCAAAGAAGAATTGGCGGCTCGTGTTGTCACGGCAGCAGGTGACATAAGCGACCGCGCAAATAAACTGTTTCCACGCGTACATCATATAGAAGGATATCTATGTATATAAAGAAGGATGTTTGTTTGTGGGTTTCGGTGTTTGTTTGTTTGTTTTTTATACAAATCTACAGTTTTATAACGATCTTGAAAAAATTTCGCATATATGACCTTCAAAGCATGAGGAAGTTCACTGTCTATCTCAGATTTCGAAAAAATAATAATTATTGATAAAAAGTCGATATTCATGGTTATGGCAGGGCATATTAATGAGAAATATCTCATTACCAACAATGCAAGACGCAATTCACAAACGCTCTGCACGGACCAACAATATATGTCTCATGACCAACAATGCAAGGCAAAGTTTCTTCAATATACAATTCAATGCATAGAATTCCTGTTATCTGGGGCAACGCCGGGTCCTCTGCTAGCTATCTCTCTCTATATATAAAGAAGAATGTTTGTTTGTTTGTTTGTTTGTTTGTTTGTGGGTTTGTGGGTTTGTTTGTGGTTTTGTATGTTTTTTATACAAATCTACCGGTTTATTCCGATCTTGATAAAATTTCACATACATGACCTTCAAAGCATGAGGAAGGTCACTGTCTACCTCAAGATTTCGAAGAATTGGTGACCGCTAGACTACACAGTGATGAATGGCCAATTTTTGCTTCAAGACATCGAAAGAAGAAAGGAAATTGCAACAACACCAAGTGTACATCTAAAGTAGGATTACGTGAGTAAAAAAAATTTGGAGAGGTCCATCCATTGTAAGCCTTTAAAAAAATTTCTTTTGGTATATCAAGTCCCGGTATATCACCTGGAATGGATTTCTGCAGTGAAGAGGTAAATTCCTGTCTTTCGGATTTTTCTTAGAATGGATAGTCCCTTCGCTTTATATTGTAGTGATTGTGTTATTATTTAACCAATTTGAAGGTTTAATTTAGCTTTTCGAGGTTGTTCTGTTTACCTACAAGCGTAATTATCCCGAGCAACGCTGGGTCCTCTGCTAGTTATATATATACAACCCTAGCGTCAATGAACTTCGGACACCTACAGAATTTTGGATAAGTACAACGAAGCTAATTGTAAACAAATGAAAATTACTTTATTGAGTGCACAGAGCTTTAGTACAACTGTGATATAGCATTTTAGCATAAAAAAGAAAACGAGAAAATTAAATAAGCGACTTTTTGTAATGTTCCGTTTTCAACACGTTGCAATGAACTTCGTACACCGTACCGTTTATTGCACATTACCACTGAGTGGCGTCACCTTTCCGACGAATGACGCTCCGAAGTCGTTGAGGCATGCTGGACACTAACTTCTGCGTTGTTTCTACTGGAATTTTGTCCCACTCTTCGGAAATACACGCCCGCAACTGCTGCAGTGTTCGAGGCTTCCGCTGTCTGACTTTTCGCTTTAAAATGCGCCATACATTTTCAACGGGCGACAGATCTGGGCTGCAGGCAGTCCAGTCAAGCACCCTGAAACGCTGCTGTTGTAGCCAAGCCTTGGTGTTCCGAGCAGCATGAGGCTTCGCGTTGTCCTGCTGAAAGATGTTTATTCTTATATTGAACAACTTTTGGCGGGATGGACGCAGATGCTGTTGAAGAATGTTTATATAGGCAGCAGAGTTAATAGTGCCTTTGCAAAAGTGAAGCGATCCTGTCCCGGCTGCACTCATGCAGCCCCACACCATCAGCGATGCAGGCTTCTGAACTTCCCTCTGGTAACAGTCGGGATGATTACTTTCGTGCTTGGTCCTTAACACCTTGCGACCGTTGTTGCCATACATCACTGCAAAGATGGACTCGTCGGACCACAGAACACTATTCCACTGAGCAAGGGTCCACTGTAGATGGGTTCTGGCCCATGCTACCCGGCGACGCTTAGCTACAGTGCTCATAAATGGCTTCCTCTTTGTAGCGTATATGTAATAGTTGCATCTTCTGATGTAACGGCGGACTGTGCTTTCGGATATGGGTATATGAAAATATTCTCGAGCCCAAACAGTCATTTCACTTATGGGAGCATGCCTGTTTTTCACAATGTGACGTCGAAATACTCGTAGGTCCCTAACATTCAATAATCGCTGCTTGCCTGGTGCAGTCCCTGGTTCTGTTTTCCCGATTTCTCTGAAACGCTTGATGATCCCATTAACAGTAGAGAGTGGAACTGATAATTCATGGGCAATAGCTCGCTGGGATTTGTTATTCTGGAACTGCTGCATAATTTTTTGCCGTATACACGTTTCTACTGGCTTACCACGTCCCATGGTTCAAAACAACACGAATCCTGTGCTCTGTCGCGTGGACGGTGCTTTTAAAGCCTGATGCAAAGCATTCTGGGCGTTTCTACAGCCTTCAGGAAAGTTTTATATGCTGGCGATCCCTTGTGTACGAAGTTCTTTGAAACCTGTTGACAACGCAATTTTACATAAATTTGAATAAATTATTTCACACCATTAAATCGATTCTAAATCGATGTTGATATTGTTACATATACTCAGTAAATCTATGTTCATTAGCTTGCAATCCTCTGTATGCACTTTTCACTGTGTTTTTGGCCAAATTACTTGGTGTCCGAAGTTTATTGACGCTAGGTTTGTAGAAGATAGATAGAAGAAGAAGAAGGATGTTTGTTTGTTTGTTTGTTTTTTATACGAATCTACTGTTTTATTCCGATCTTGATGAGATTTTGCATACTTGACCTTCAAAGCATGAGGAAAGTAACTGTCTACTTCAGACTTCGAAAAAATAATAATTATTGATAAAAAAAATCGGTATTCATGGTCATGGCAGGGCATATTAATGAGAAATATCTCATGGCCAACAATGCAAGACAAAGTTTTTCAAAAATAAGTAACAACATGGGTATCAACACGCAATTCACAAACACTCTGCACGGACCAACAATATATATCTTATGACCAACAATACAAGCAAAATTTGTGCAACAATAAGTATCAACAATGGTAACAACACGCATATCACCAATAACAATGAGCACAAAATTATTCAAAGAATTATAACAATGAACATAAAATGATGATGCAAGGACAGAACATTCGTTTCCAAGAATTATTAATAATGAACCTGAAATGGATATAATAGACGATATAGACAGGGCAGTCTCTCTCCATGAGGCAAAGGAGGTACACGTGTCTTCCTTCAGCTCCCTAACAAGCATTCAGACGATTGGGAAAAGTGTCTGTGTTTCTCTCTGTGCGTGTGTGTATTTACCTACATGAGTAATTATCCCGGGCAACCCCGGGTCCTCTTCTAGTATATATATAAGAAGGATGTTAGTTTGTTTGTGGGTTTGATTGTTTGTTTTTTATACAAATTTACAGTTTTATTCCGATCTTGATAAAATTTCGCATACATGACCTTCAAAGCATGAGGGAGTTCACTGTCTACCTCAGATTTTGAAAAAATAATAATTATTGATAAAAAAATCGATATTCATGGTTATGGCAGAGCATATTAATGAGAAATATCTCATTACCAACAATGCAAGACAAAGTTTTTGCAACCATGGTATCAACACGCAATTCACAAACACTCTGCACGGACCAACAATATATATCTCATGACCAACAATGCAAATAAAAGTTTGCGCAACAATAGGTATCAACAATGGTGTCAACACGCAATGCACAAACACTATGGAAGGACAACAATATATGTCTCATGACCAACAATGCAAGGCAAAGTTTGTGCAATATAGAATTCAATGCATGGAATTCCTGTTATCCAGGCTTTTCTTAGAAAAGAGAATTCTTAGTACTTAACAATTGCTTGAAAATCTTTAAAAATGATCAGTAACTGGAGATAATGAGATATCAGATTATTGAGAATGAGTGAAAGACGATAGAGGAAGCACTCCTTTAGCTTCGTGCTGTATTGAGCAAATGGTAAGCAAGTAAATAGAAGAATCGGCGAAAGAAGAAAGGAAATCGCTAGACTACACAAAGTGATGAATGGCCAATTTTTGCTTCAAGACATCGAAAGAAGAAAAGAAAATTGCAACAACATCAAGTGTACATCTAAAGTAAGATTACGTGAGTAAAATTTATTTAGATTAGAAGGCATCTTTGGAGAGGTCTATCCATTGTGAGCCTTTAAAAGTTTTTTTTCGGTAATTCACCCCTGGTATTTCAGCTAGAATGGATTTTTTCAGTGAAGAGGTAATTTCCTGTCTTAGAATGGATAGTTTCTTCGCTGTATATTGTAGTGATTGAGTTATTATGTAATCAATTTGGAGGTTTAATTTAGCTTTTTGAGTTTTTTTTGGTTTTAAACTGTTTATTTACAAAAAGACTTTTTATACATAAATAAAATTTTAAACATTTGAAATCTTAAAAAAAAAATAAATTACTCAGTTATAATTACATCGTCTATTCCCCAATCTTCATGGCTTCCATTTGGCAAATACATGCGAATGATTATGGGAATTTTGCGAGCTTTCAATTCCTTCATTGCTATTTGTAAGGGATCAGTTTCACCTTCCAATTCAACCATGACAGGTGCACACATAGCTATTTGTAAAGCTCGAGTGCCTAAGACCCGTGCTCTCCCAAATTTTGTCATGTAAGGGATGGTTATCTTCTTCAGTGGCTGTTGAGGTTGTTGTGCATCAGAAGATGGCAAGATATCAATATTTTCTCCTTCATCTTCGGGCTGTTCTATGTCCTCAAGATTATCATCATCTTCAAAATCATCAAAATCATCATCATCAAGGTTGTTCTGTTTTCCTTCAAGCGTAATTTATCCCGGGCAACGCCGGGTCCTCTGCTAGTTATATATATATAATTTTGTGATCAGCGTGTAAAATAAATAATCAGCTGCACTCTCATTAGCCATGTGTTTTGCCGTGACTACGCAAAGGCCTCCACATTGAAATGTAATAGAATGTTACATTATCATAAATAGTGCATTGTTATTCGTTTATCTAGAAATAATGACCCCTGAATTTGCGTTATCTCTGATGAAGCAACAATGTATTTAGTTTCAATACGGTGGCCTTCTCTCTCTGTGGCCGTGTTTTTGCATCACTTTTGGCGAAAACAGTTCTGGAAGCTCCTTCCCAATTGTCTTCATGTATGGTAATAGGTTTCGGAGTCAGTCTTAAATACACGTCATCTAATCTAATCTAACAATATACAACCTGTGACAATTAAGTTCGGTGAATGACGTCACACCCTAATCTGTGCGAGCTTTACGCCAGTAACAATGCATGTGAATACAAGCCCAGTCATTATTTAAGCAAGTTCCGACAGGCCACGTTTCTGCATGCAATGGTTTAGCAGATGCTCGTTTCTTCAGTTGAATGTGTAGCGTGCGCACGTAACTGTGGATAATGGATCAAAGAAGAACACTGCCGTAATCGTGCTACAGTTTCTGGCCAACAAAGGGTCGTCTCCATAGCTCATCCACCTTATTCACCAGACTTGGCACCGGCAGACTTTTTCTTGTTCGCACGCCTGAAACGGGCCTTAAAAGGACACAGATTTGTGGACATTCCAGACATTCAACCAAATGTGACACGTGATCCCAAAGCCATCCCTAAGGAGCTTCCAAGACTTATACACCCGATCCCAAAAGTGTATTGCCTTCCAGGGTGATTATTTCGAACGACATGAAAGTATATGTGGCTCTATCTGTTTTGCATTTTGTTGTGTGAACTCATACACCGAACTTAATTGTCAGAGGTTGTATATAAAGAAGGCTGTTTGTTTGTTTGTCGGTTTGTGGGTTTGTTTGTGGGTTTGTTTGTTTGTTTTTTATACAAATCTACAGTTTTATTCCGATCTTGATGAAATTTTGCATATACTTGAACTTCAAAGCATGAGGAAGGTCACTGTCTACCTCAGATTTCGAAAAAATAATAATTATTGATAAAAACAATCGATATTCATGGTTATGGCAGGACATATTAATGACAAATATATCTCATGACCAACAATGCAAGGCAAAGTTTGTGCAACAATAGGTATCAACAATGGTATCAACACGCAATTCACAAACAATCTGCACAGACAAACAATATATATCTCATCACCAACAATGAAAAGAAAAGTTTATGCAACAATAGGTATCAGCAATCGTGTCAACACGCAATTCACTCTACGCTCGGACCAGCAACAGATTTACCATGACCAACAATGCAAGGCCCGTCGTGTTCGCATCAACAATAGTCTCAATGCGCATCTCACCAATAACAATGAGCACAAAATTATTCAAAAATTATAAAAATGAACATAAAATGATGATGCAATGACAGAACATTCGTTCCCAAGAATTATAACAATGAACATAAAATGATGATGCAATGATAGAAAGTTCTTTTCAAAGAATTATAACGATGACATAAAATGATGATGCAATGACAGAACATTCGTTTCCAAGAATTATAACAATGAACATAAAATGATGATGCAATGATAGAAAGTTCTTTTTCAAGAGAGTGCTTAGTAATTAACAATTTTTTGAAAATCTTTAAAAATGATTAGTAACTGGCGATAATGGAAAGTTAGTAGACTATTGATAAAGAATGGAAAGACGACAAAGAAAGCACACCTTTAGCTCCATGCTGTATTGAGCAAATGGAAAGCGGGTCAATAGAAGAAACGGCGAATGCTAGACTACAAAAAGAGTTGAATGGCTAAGTTTTGAATTAAGACATCGAGAGAAGAAAGGGAATTGGTTCAACATCATGTGTACATCTAAAGTAAGATTACGTGAGTAAGAAATTATTTAGACTAGCAGTTGCATCCTTGGAGAGGTCCATCTATTGTGAGTCTTTAAAAAAAAAATTTCAAATTTTTATTAAGAATCCTTACTGTATCAATTCTTAGCGTTTTCATGTGTGTTATTTTTAAGATATTTCAAATTTATTCCAATAGGCAGTTATAATTTAATATTTTAAGATCTATCTCTTTACCTACAAGTGTAATTAATCCGGGCAACGCCGGGTACCTCTGCTGGTTGACTATAATTATAGCCTACAATGAAATATCTTAATGCGATCATCACATGCCAACAACTTCTAGACACAAGGTCTCGGCACAGAAGGCTCTAGCGTCATAGAGTAGATAGTGCAGCCGACCAGAAAAACCAGCCTGGGCACTCAAAAGTCGCCTGATCACAGTAGTCTGAGCAATAATCACGCCTTCATTTTATCCAAAAAACGAATGAACACTAATTGTTAAAATCAAGGATGGAGACAATGGAAGTTGGTTTGTTGCTGATACTACTGTGAGCACATGACGTTTGAGTGCACAGACAACACCACCTAAAGATAAGGCTTGGGTGCTGAAACATCATTATATTGGTACAGCACCTCAGTAGGATATTCATGGTTATGGCAGGACATATTAATGACAAATATATCTCATGACCAACAATGCAAGGCAAAGTTTGTGCAACAATAGGTATCAACAATGGTATCAACACGCAATTCACAAACAATCTGCACAGACAAACAATATATATCTCATGACCAACAATGAAAAGAAAAGTTTATGCAACAATAGGCCCATCGTGCTCGCATCAACAATGGTATCAACGCGCAATTCACCAATAACAATGAGCATAAATTGATGATGCAATGTTAAAGCAATTATTCCAAGAATTATAACAATGAACATAAAATGATGATGCAATATGGATAAGTTTCAATTAGTAACAATGCATAGAATTCCTGGTATTCAGACTTTTCTTAGAAAAGAGAGTTTTTAGTACTTACAATTTCTTGAAAATCTTTAAAAATGATCCGTAACTGGAGATAATGGAGAGTAAGCAGTCTATTGAGAAAGAGTGAAAAGCCGACAGAGAAAGCACTCCTTTAGCTCCGTACTGTATTGATCAAATTGGAAGCAAGTAAATAGAAGAATCGGCGACCACTAGACTACACAAAGTGATGAATGGCCAAGTTTTTCTTCAAGACATCGAGAGAAGAAAGGGAATTGCAACAACATCAAGTGTACATCTGAAGTAGGATTACGTGAGTAAGAAATTATTTAGACTAGCAGTGGCATCCTTCAAGAGGTCCAGCCATTGTGAGCCTTTAAAAAAATTTTTTCGAATTTTCATTAAGAATTTTTACTGTATTAATTCTAAGCGTTTTCATATGTTTATTTTCAACATATCGCAAAATTTATTTTAATTTTTTGAGATTGTTCTGTCTACCTACAAGTGTAATTATCCCGGGCAAAGCCGGGTACCATTGCTAGTGCCAGATAAATGTATGGATCAGTAGTTATTTGATAAAACTCCTAATAATGGGATAGCCTTCCGCTATTACAAGCTATGGCAACATACAAATAAAAATGGATCGTAAATTCATCGAGTGCCTGTATCGAGATAATTTCTTCGACATAATTATTAATTTTTATACGCCCATGGTTTTCTAATTCCTCCAGCGGTTGCAAAGAAAGTAAAAGCATATTGAATTTTTCAGAAATTAACATAATCAAAATCTTCAATTGTTAAATCGTGATGTTGATTCCAAAAACACTTCTTTTCATTTTGTTTGGAGCTATGAACCTAGTGCTCTTAACTCGTGATCACCTGACATCGAGCCATGACTCCCAGCGAAGAAGTGAATGCAGCCTAGGTCCCCTATACGTGGATACAACCTTGTTAAAATTAGATAACAACGCAAAATGACAGATTAGGGGTCGAAATGTAAAGTTATGCTATCTCTTTTGTAGAAAACTGTTACTTCTTATCTTCTATTGGCTTTTGAGATCATCTATCAGTTGAAAAGAGGGCGTCCGCTATCTTTTTCATGGTTTCGGTTCTAACAATTTCCAAAACCCCCGAGAGACTTATGAATCATTTTGTAAATAAAGCCATAGTAATTGAATAAATGGAAGCTTGTATTATATTAAATATTTATATAATATAATTCATATTATAAAAATTGATATAATTAATTCATTACCATTGCAGGCCAGAAAACCCAATGTAATGACGCTATAGACGAACTTCTGAAGATTATAAATGAAGACGTCAAGAGGTAAGCGAACCCCATGATTATGATAATACAGTCCAACCCCGTTATTACTATACCTTTCAATACGGTATTCCGCTTGTTTTTTTTTCTCTTGATCCCATTCCCTCTGTCTATGTAAATGTAATTTTTTAATATGATGCGTTTTTCTCTCAAATCCCGGATAAGCGATACAAAATAATGGAATATTTTCTAAGAAAGTTAAATTATGTGAGATATTTATTGTAAAAAATATTTGGTAATAAATGTTTCATTAATCATGCAGTTATTAGAGCATGTATTATTCAATGTCGGGAAGTCTGGTTGATACCAATGAACACAAGCAAAGAAGCACGTGTTATTCTGTATTGCAGGGGCAAGTAAAAGTTACATGAATATATCTACCGGCCATGTCTGTGGACGGGCAGTAGGTGAGTACTATATTCTGGAGATGATTTCGCGCGAGATAGATTAAGCAATCTTAGAATGTGCATCGTTCTGCTTTTGGATCCCATCGCACTCAGACATGCGATAGTAGATGTTGAATCCATATACGAGGCTGATCCAGAAAGTAAAGATACATAGGATATAGCCAGATGGTAAATTGTGCTACGATAATTTCCACAGGGTTATCTTTTACTTTCATTCGTCAAATTGCTTTGCTAATTCAGTGGTGACGCCACCCTGCGTCATGTTTGAGAAACAGTTGTTTGATATGGCGGCGCCCATTCAAAATCCTGCTAAATGCGAAGTCCGATCTGTTATTCGATTTCTTAATGCCAAACATGAGTCTTCAGCTGAAATCCACAGAAAAATTTTTGCTGTTTAAGGAGGGGGATGTTAACAAATGGAGTCTGCTTCCTCCATGACAATGCTCGATCCCATAAGGCACGTGTCACCATAGAGTTGCTGTAAAGCTTCAAGTGAGAAGTTCTGGATCATCCACCATATACTCGTAGTCCGGAGCTCGTACCCAGCGATTTCCATCTGTTTCTTCACCTAAAGAAGCATCTTGCAGGGAAACTGTTCGATGATGATGTCGATGAGAAGCATGAAGTCAATGCGTGGTTCAAAAGACAGGTGGCATCCTTCTATGACACCAGAATACAAAAATTTGTCCCCAGGCTTAAAAAGTGGTTAGATAAAGGTGGTAACTACATTGAAATATGAGCCTGTATAAAAGTACCTGATTGTAATGAAGGCGTGTTATAAAAATTTTTTTGGCCATGTCAGATGACATAATCCCCCTGTGCAATTTAATTAATCAAGTCCCATAACCATCGGAACGACTTCATGCACTCAGATATAGCAATTACTTCAGCCTCAGAACCGCTGAGGGTGACACGACGCTGTTTCTTTGAATACCATCTGAGTGTATTTTGACCCATCTTAATAAGAACAGCGGAATATCCTTTACTTTGTGGGGTAATGCTCCAGCTGGCATCAGCGTATGAACACAAAGGACCGGATCGATCGAACAAAGGTGAGTGACGTTTCACAGGTGTGTGCCAGGTAAGCTGCCACACCTTTGAGTGCAGTCATATGCAAATTGGTAGGAGATCTGATCTGGTAATTGCATATGCTATATCCGGGCACGTACGTGTTATTACGTACATTAATGATCCCAAAAGAGACTGGTAAACAGTTGGGTTGGCTGGTTGCGATTCTTCTGCTTCATCTAAATTTATGTGTAAGTTGAGAGACATGCTCCTGGGCCCGACACTCTTGGAGGACTTGCTGGATGTAGTGGGCCTGAGACATTTGTATGGAGTTACCGTCATGGCTCATTGGCTTGACCAGAAGGTGACGAAGTCCACCAACTTGATATCACGTGGAAAAATAACCACGACGGAAGTTAGGCATTGAACATCATTCGTGGCAGCGAAGATGTCATCCACATACAGGGTAAGGAGGACTGAACATCTGCCGTCATTGTAGATGAAGAGGCTATCATCTGCTCGTGAAGGCGTGAAGTACAGGCGTCAGAGATGTTGACACCATTTCATATACCAATACTTGCCGCTTTTCTTTAGTCCATACAGGGACTTACAAAGTTGCACACTTCGTCTGCACGGAGTGGCAGTCCTTTAAGTGGCATCAGTTATCTGTATATATGAAAATGAATTGCTGTTCGTTAGTCTCGCTAAAACTCAAAAACGGCTTGATCGATTGGAATAATTTTTTTTGTTTTGTTTCCTCTAATATGGGGGTGGTTTAATACAAATAAGAATAAGGAAAACCAACCCCTAAGGGGGGAGGGATTGAAAATTTGTTAAAACATTAACTGGTGTTGCATTGTATACTTAACACATTAACTGGTGTGACACTACAAATGTAACCCATTTATTGATGTGGCACTACAAACCTAACACATTTATTGGTGTGGCACTACAAACGTAACACATTTATTGACGTGATATCTTCACCATGAGCTACCTAAAACCTTCCCAGGCTCCATCGAAATTACCATGAAAAATTTCATCAAGATTGGTTTAGCCATTTTGAGATGCATAGCGAACAGATGAGTCCATGTGTGTTGCTTTCTTATATAAATCTATAGTTTAATTCCAGTCTTGATGAAATTTGCAAATTTGATCTTCAAAGCAAGAAGAAGGTCACTGTCTACATGAAATTTCGAAAACATATTATTTATCGATAATAATTCATGGATTTAAATTCAAATTATGAACCAAAAATATATATCTTCTGATTAACAATGCAAGGTAAAGTTTGTGCAACAATAGACTGCTCTGTTTGTTTCAACAGTAGCGATAGCAACACAGAATTCTAAAATTAATATGGCATTAAATACAAAAATTGGAGAAAATATATCAGATTCAGCCAATCAAATAGTTATGTATGTAAGACATGTTCATTAAGACATGTAAATGAATCTCAAGACTGATCATTTTGTAAATTTCATTAACAAAAATATTTTGAGGACACACGACTTACATGCATAAATCGAGGACCACCCTCTTATAAAATGTATTATTCTTCGGGCTTTCTAATTACCTGGCCATAATTTAAAGTTTCGCATAATGGTCGTCAGCATACAACTGGAAGGGTCTTCCTCCTCTGAGAATCATTGAGAAGACGTCGGAAATTTTAACAATACATATAATTCCTGTCCTTTGTGCTTTTCTTAGAATTGATAGTTGTTAGAATGTAACATTTTCTTGAAAAGCTTTAAAAATGAGCAGTAAATGGAAATAATGGAGAGTTAGCAGACTATTGAAAAACAGTGGACATGCGGCAGAGAAAGCAGCCCCTTCTCTCGGTGCTGTATAAATTTTTCCAAGTGGTGAGTGACCCTGTGCCCGTCGATGCAAATGTGTCAACAGAGAAACTGCGACTGCCAGATCACACCAAGTGATGAATGCACCAGTTTTGCTTCAAGACCTCGAGAGCAGAGTGTGAATTGCAACAGTTTACCAATTAGAAAAATTGATGGAAAACTTCCACGATCTGGATTCGAACCAGGAACCTCGACTGTCATGGTCGATGCCTCTATCAATTGGGCTATCACAGACACTTGAACAGCCATGTTGTCACTAAGTTTCGTAAAGACAAAAATGTTGTCAAGAAGGAAAGCCCAATGGGAGGTGGGGACCCGGTTCGCAGATCATGAATTTCGCCTATCCAAACCATCAGAAAGTTTGATGAACACAATAATAAATAAAGAAATTAAACTGGAGCAAACATCAAACATTAGGTAAAGACTACTCGGTTGTTTTTAAGACACTTAGTGATAGCATGGCTGTTCAGGTGTCTGCGATAGCCCAATTAGTAGAGGCGTCGACCATCACAGTCGAGGTTCCTGTTCGAATCCAAGTCGCAGAATTTTGTATCCATTTTTCTAATTAATATCATTTACCTGATGCTTGGAGTTTGCTCCAGTTTCATTTATTTATTTCTTAACAGTTTATCAATTGTTGGAATTGCAAAATACACAGACACAAACGATCATGTACATCCATCGCCACCCAAGAAGAGAATTTTGGAATTGTTGAATTTTTAGAAAAACAAATTAATTTTTAAAGGTCAGGTCACACAAAACAGAAGAACTACAGCCATAGCCAGGGCTGAAAAAACGTCAGATCAAACTATCGTTTCATTTTCATTCTATTTCCTCCCAATTACGTAGCCATACACATTATTCCACACATTGTTTCTCCTGCACTATGGGTAAACTCGCTCAGCTATACACAACATTCCAACAGGAACCGGGGAGAACTGTTTGTTACAGGGCCATCCATTAGGAACATTTTAAAAGTTCTTTTTTTGGTTTTTCTATATGAACTTTTACTGTTTTAATGTGTTAATTTTTACTGTGTTAATTTTGCATGCACCTATTGACTGCCACTGCGAACAATAGTTGTAACGATTCCATTCATATCACAACTGAAAACATCAGTTCGTATTAGCTGCCATATACCTGTGATGAGCCGACTGCGACCAACCTTGCCTTGAAACGGGAGACCAATCCATCAGTGTAGTATTTTATATGATATACCCATTTAGATCTTTAGGATTTTAGTATTGGAGGGGTTAGGAACCAAATCCCAAATTTGGTGGAGATGAAGCGAATCTAACTTGCTCTTCGTTGCCTCTTCCCACTGACGATGTTGTGGGCAGGAGAGTGCTTGCTCATATGAAAGAGGAGTTGTTAAAGTGACTTCTCGGGCCTGGCAAGATTTACGTTAGGAGGATACAAAAGAGCTCGTTGGTTTTCGGCCTTCTCTTTAAGTCTTTGGGATCTTCGCAACTCAGGAGCAAAAGGAAACTCAGCCGATGACGATAAGCCAAAAAGTTGATCTGTCTATAGAGGTTGTTCCAAGGATGGCACAGGTGAAGCTGGAGGCGTAGAAGTTAACGTGTCATCCACTTGGGAAGGTGACTGTTGAAGAGTCTCCTCGAGGACCGAAATGGAAATGGGTGGGAACTGTCTGTTAATGAGTTCTGTATCATTAGTTTTGGCGACCTCCAATGGGGGAGAATCATACGGAAATTGTGGCATCAAGGGAACTGTGAACAGCAGTTCGTGAGACGCATTCATTTCAGAGAATGTTTCAAGAAAGAAACACATATATCGAGCACAAAGCAGCTCGGGTTCCTCAAGTGAATTGACGAGGTACTTTGGGGATGATGCTGAGCATCTCATAAAGAACCCACGCTTCGCATGCGCTTGGAACTTGGTTTGTTGTGATTTGGGAAAAAATAGCGCATAAGACACTCAAATGGTGCTCGATGTTTGAAGGTGGGTCAAATCACTCTTCCGGCAACAGCGTTTCTCCTGTACTATGTAGAGACTTCAAACTATATGCTGCTATTGCCGCTGCAAGATCCCAATACTGGTGGGGAATATTGGAAGAGGCAAGCAGGACTCCTATTCCATCACAGATGGAGCAGACTGCTCTTTCTGCCACACCATCTGACTGGAGATTCATAGGTATGGTAAACTGTTGCATTATCCCCTCTGTAGCATAAAATTGAGCTAACTCGTTGTTGGTGAATTCCATGCTGTTGTCAGATCTCATTTGGACCAGTCCGTTTTCTGTCGATCATTGTAATCGTTTGACTAAATTTATCAAGGCTTGCGGAACCTCTGCCTTAGTAGATAAAGAGTACACAAATGTCTTGTGAATATAATCGTCCACGATGATCAAGACATATTTGTGGCCATAATCAGAAGTAACTGGCATGCGACCGATCGTATCCACATGGACGAAATACAAAGGGCGGGTAGACAGTTGGTGTCGAGCAGTTCTATGAGATGCATTAGCCATCCGTACCTCTATACATGGAACAAATGGCATGATCTAAGAGGGAATTGTAAAGTTCTCTAAATCATGGATATTGCCATGTTTTGGTGCTTTGGCGATCTTTTTACTCAATGGATGCCCTAATGCTTTATGTGCATCCACATAAGAAACTATGAGGGAATGTGTGGGATACGTCGTTTGGCAATTGGGTTGAGTTTGAAATAAAACTGGCAGGAATGGGAGGTCTGCGACCTCCTCCTGTGTAACCAAGTGTATGCCTTGTTCGGAAATTATTGAGTAACCATTAGGATCAAAAGACAGAGTGTATCCTTGTTTGGTTAACTGACTCATCGATACAAGGTTAAATTGCGCATGGGGGGCCTAAAGTGCTTCATGTAAAGTTAAAACTGACACAGTGATTAACGGGGTACTCGCGATACTTATACCAGTCGCGATAATGTTTTTTGGGGTTTGCAGTGTGAATATCCCTATGGTAGCTCCGCAAAGATGTAAAGAATCTCTTGTCCTTAATGACATGGAAGGAGCTGCCAGTATCCACTATCCATTCTTGCCTGTGGGTTTTGCTAACGTGCTTGGGAGATTTACGTGTTGAGGTGTGGCACTTACGTAAGGTGGAGGTGGTTGCTGGGGAACGCGAACATTGGAGGTGCCGGATGCTGGTGAAAACCGCTTAGAAGGGCAAAAAGACCTGACATGCTCTCGGCCACCACATTTGTAATAGGTTACCCCAGAGCACTGTTGGGTATTAGAGAGAGAAGGTGGCACCCATGCAGGCATTGTAATGATGCAAGTGGCGATGCCAGAGGAGCATCCATGTGAATTATCGTTGAACACAACACTCAACTGACTATGAAAACTTCGAGGATCATGTTAGGGTCAGTCTGCACAGAGAGCCTTTAAGGTGTACAGGCCGAAGGCAAACCAGCTACCATATGATCAGTCAGCATCTTGTAATAAATGGGTAATGATACGGCACTTGCCTTCACACGGATTTGCAAGTATGCGTTGGGGTCATCTGTGTCATGGAAGGGAAGACCTGAAAGGTGTCACATAACTTCTGCCTGAGTGATATAATCGGGTCAGGTATAATGCCGGCTGATGGCTTCCCAGATGGAAAATGGATTGTCATCCTGTAACATGACTATGATGTTATTATCCACCATGCTTAATAAATAATGCCTTAGGTATGTCCAGTCCATTTGAACAGCGGATCTCTCTGGATCCGAAGTGGGTAGGGAAGTTTTATCGTGTACATATTTGTCTAATCTTTTTGATGCCAGAAATGCTAACAGCTGATACTTCCATTAGTGAAAGGTAGCACTGGTGGAAATGAGTCAACAACTCTTTGCATAGTAAATTATAAAAAAAAAATTTAATGACAGTAAAAATAAAGTAAAACACAAAGCGTGTCCCATGATTAAAAATGGTAGAAGTTAAAAAAATTTATGCACAGTCAAAACTATGAATTCAAGTACTCACAGTGTCTTGCACAAGTATTAGTACAAAAAATGAATGGAGCAGTAGTACAGCCATGCCGTCTCGCGATGCACAGTTAACCTAACAGCCTAGATGCACGGTTCTACAGATGAAATATTCGGGTATGGAGAAAGACAGCAGAGATTGTACCGTCAGAGCAAAGTAGGCTTCGTGGCCTGGCCTAAACATCGTGAGACTGCAAAAAAACGAGTGATGGGTCAAAATAAACAATTACACGCATGAAACGTGGGGACCACGTCAGCAAATTGCAATTGCAGAGGTACAATCTAGCAAAGTGAGTGGCCACCATGGCTGCATAGGAGAAGTGAGATGGTAGAAGCTAGGAAAAGATGAAAAAAGTTCTAGAACAAAAAAGAACACTAATTATGCAATAATTTTATCAACAATTAGACAGTATAACATCTCGCGACCAAGTTAATTAATTGCAAGGAAAATCACCATACAGAAGAGCTCCCATCACGTGAGTTCGAAAAAACATTTACCACAAAACAATGGTTCATAAACCACGAAAATGAGTTACTTAAACTAAATACAAATTATTATAAAAATAACATTTGGAAAAATAAAAGAATATTATCATTCAACACGAGATTTAATGAAAAAGCATTAGTTTATTTATTAGTCATATATTGCGATTTCCCGAACATGTTCTGATGGGGATGGAAAATCTACTGAAATGGCGACTAATCAAGACAAATCCCGTACTCATAAAGTCAATGACTGGTTTTGAGGATCCTCAGAGTGGAAATCATTTACATATAGGGAATTTTAACGATTTTATTTTTTCAGAGTATCTCGTTGATTTCGAGTTCACAAAATTCCAGTTATTGAAGTTGCTAGATGGATTATGAAATAAGGAGACATACTGTCAGATCGCCAAGCACCGACGGAGAGAGAAAAGAAAAAAATCGGCGATCCAAATCGGAAGAGCAATGGAGGGGGAGAAGGAAGTAAGCGGAAGAAAAAGTTAGAAAAACAAAGCTCAATACCGGCAAAAGAAAATAGATCGGGCGAAGGAAGTGAAGGAAGCAGAAAGCAACAATCAAGAAAACGATTGGAAGAAAAAGAAGAAATGCAAATTAGAGGGCGGAATAAAAAGCCTGAGCAAAAGAGAGAGAGAGAGACAGAGAGCATTTGGTACCGATAGCCGACGAATGAATGAGGACTCCTAGCAGAAGTTAATAGTGCGTTTGATTTTGTGAGTGAGTGTTATTTTTGGACTTAAAATTTTTTCACGCAGCAACCAACCAACCAACGCATGCGTGAAAAACTCTTTTGTGACTTTGAGTCCCCCGAAATTTTCTACTCTAAGCCATGGAGAACATGGTGTTAATGGTTGCCGACGGACCAATAGCCGTCGGCATGTTTATGAAAGAACTTTATTTGAAGACGGGCATCCCGCCCGTGTTGCCGTCTGGTGATCCAGCAGTTTCTGTCGTGCAGAGACTTTCTTCTAATGAATGGAGGATGCTCTGTCGACAGCAAAACATAGCAAACCGCGTCGTGTCTGCGGATTTCGTCAAGTTTGGACAAACCACCGTCCGCCTGGTTTATGCTGAGCCCGGATATCTACCCATCTTTATCCGGGGAGCCTCGTCGCTGATGGAAGAAGATTACCTGAAGCGTTACATGTCCGACTACGGGCAGGTGAAGAAAGTAGCCTACCCAACTCATCCGGATTCTCCCCTGCAGAAGACTGGTGACATTATAGTGTACATGAACCTTCAGAGGGACATTCCAGAGAACCTTTGTAATGCACGGCAACAAAGTTCGCGTGTCTTACAAGGGTCAAAGGCAGTGCTGCTGGTACTGCAAGAAAACGTCTCATGTCAGGAAAGACTGCCCTCTCCTCAAGAATTGCGATGCATGTAAACGCATTGTAAGCAAATATCATCAGTGCCCGGAGAGGGTGTTTGCAGCGCCAGCAGATATTCCATCATCGCCTAAGGGAATGTCGTCCCAGCAGCAACCTATGATGTCATCATCGGCCAGGTCTCCAGCGCCAACCAGAGCTTCGTCGCCGTCATCACCATCGCGAAAGAGCCAAGTTATGCCGGCTCTTTCAACTCTTCCCCAGGTGCAGAAGGAAATGATGCCCCCACCACCTCCTCCATCTTCGTATCCAATTCAATCTTCGGAACCTAGGGGGGAGCGGCCATCATCACTTCCTTCCATGCTCCCAGAGATCATACCTCTTCCGCAGCCAGCTTTCGATGTATCGATGGGTGAAGACGAAGCTTCTGGGGATGACGACGTTGACGTTTCAGCAGGTGTAGAATCCACCTTTTCAGTGGAGGACTTTCCAGCGCTTCCTCCACCAGCGCAATCAACAACATCACAGCCTGCACGGACTAATGAAACGTCGTCGCCCTCCAGGTTGACATCTTCTGCTGGGAATACGCATCTATCAGCGAAGAAACAGCAGGATCTTCTTGTGAGGACAAGGTGTCCCCGCAAGAAAAAATCCAGACGGGATCGTGGCAAAAGGGACGAGAGAAGAGCTACTTCTTCCTCCGAGAGAGACAGCCGTGTGAGACGGTCGTCTGCGATCTCCGATGAGAAGAACAACGGAGCCTCCTGTAACATCTGGGAAGCCCAAGTCTCAACCGAATACAGGTCAGCAGGTGCGCCATTAAACAACCTCAATGAAGGTCATCTCCTAGAACGTGCGTTCTCTTGGTTCCTATTTTAAGCAATCGGTGTTGTCATCGTTCATTGCCCTGTACAGGCCGGACATCCTGTTACTGCAAGAAGTAAAACTCGCCACTTCACAACAGTTCTATGACCTTCCGGGCCTTCGTAGTCAATACACCAACGGACAATTCTTTATCAACTCTTCGTCACCAAATGGGAAAGGGGTTGACTCCATCAACTTCAACCCCTACATTCTGGTGTTGAACTGTGTGTATGACTGCGAGTGCAGGGTAATCTCTTTGGACATTTCAACATCTGGTGTCAATTTCCGATTGCTTAATGTATATGCACCGTGTAGAACAGCAGAGAAACCAACGTTTTTCAGTGACTTAAATAACTTTTTGTGTTCATCGTTGCCTGTGGCGATTGCTGGAGATTTGAACTGCCATCCAGACGACAAAAACATCTTCTCGTCTGGTCATGTGTATCGTCTGTGTCAGCAAAATGAATTGTTCGACCTATGGGCACACCATCCACAGAGTAATCAGCTTGGGTCTACTTTCCATAAAGGGCCCACTACATCAAGATTAAACCTTTTTCTCGCCGACAATGCATTTGCTGGCTCGCCGGGTAAAATGGAGGTAATTCGATGTTCATTCACAGTGCCATCATGTAGTCATTTCTAGCATCATTTGAAGTCCATCGCAATTGGTTTCTGAATGTTTCTCTGCTCGATGAAGAGGAATACAAGGGAATGTTCGCTCAGTTCGTTGAAAAACATCTTCGTAATGTGCCTCCTACGCTTGCTTCTTGGTTAGAACTGAAAACCAAGATCAAACGATTCTTTCGGAAGATGGGGTTAGATGCTGCTCGTCGTCGACGTCGTCATCTCCTCACGTTACAAGAGATCCTCCGGCTCCTCCAAGTATCCACCCCGAAGGAGGAGTTCGAGATGGAGATTCATCAGGTGAAGAGCAAGATCAACGCTCTAATGATCTGGAAGGCAGCTGGCGCAGTACTCAGAGCCAAACTTTCCTGGGCGACTGACGTCAGGAATTTATCGCCAGCTGCATTCGCCGAGGAGAGACAACGTGCCAACAAAAAACGTTGCAGTTGGTTGGTGGTGGAAAATGGGGAAGTGAATTCTGACCACGACATCTTGTCAGCTTTTCACACCCATTTCTCATCCTTTTTCGATAACCCAATCCTTCCGACAGACGAAACGAAGCAGTGGATTGAGGCGCTAAGACCTTTTTCTGAGGATGCTGACCTGTCTATCTCTCGTCCCTTCACCAAAGACGAAGTCAAGAAGTCCCTGTCAGCGGACGGCCGTCACCAGTCCAGCCCGGGTATGGATGGCATACCATACTCGTTCTACAACGCGACATGGAATCTTCTTGGGCCTTTTCTGGTGCAAGTGTTTAATTCGATCATCGAAGACCCGTCTTCCATCACACCGGATTTCACCGTGGGAAAAATCATCCTACTCCCCAAAGTGCCGAATCCAGAGTTGGTTAACCAGTGGAGGCCAATAACCCTTCTCAACACCGACTACAAGGTCTTCACTGGTGTATTTGAACAAAGACTGAAAATTTTCGCCGAGGATTTTATCAATCCCGGACAATTCTGCTCCATTCCATCACGCAGGATATCCGATAATCTAATTACGATTCGGTGTGTGATGGAAGAAGCGTGTGCTCATCAGCAAACTCTTGCCGTTTTAAGCCTTGACCAGGAAAAGGCTTTCGACAAAGTGAACCATGTGTTTCTCTTTGAAGTATTTCGACACCTTCGTCTTCGGACTGTTGCCACGATCATTTCCGCACTGTATGTTTCGGCTGCATCATGTGTGGCGATTAATGGTTCCATATCTGCTACCTTCAATCTGTGTAAGGGTGTAGGGCAGGGGTGTCCTCTTTCCCCCCTGCTATACATCATTTAATTGGAAACATTATTGCAATACTTGAATCGCCACCAAGATGTTCGAGGATACGATCTTCCAGCTGCAGCCAAGAACATCAGGATTTTGGCTTATGCAGACGACGTAGTGCTATTTGCGTCCGATCCGTATTCCTTGAGCATCTACAAAGAGACCTTTGACCACTTTAGTATTTCGACGGGGAGTTCCATCAACCTTGTCAAGTCTAAAGGTATTGCTATCGGGAAATGGACTGTGGACTATCTCAAATCTTTCCCGATAACATGGTGCGACCGAATCACAGTGTTAGGATACGTTTTGTCTTTTCTACCGACTATGGACTCTATGCACTGGCAACAAGTGATTGAGAAGTGCATTACTCGCCTTGAAAAAAACCTTCGTTTCCCAAATTCAATGTTTGTCAAGGTGAGGTTCATAAAAACGCATGTCCTTCCAGTATTAACATCTAAATGCCTATTCACCTTGCCTTCATTCCAAAGCCTTCAGAGACTGCTTAGTGCGATTGTGAACTGCGTGTGGGGAAATTCTACGCAAAAACGTCATCCACTTCGAGCAGCGTTCCTTTTCGCCATATGAGAGAGGAGGATTAGGTTTACCGGACATCAAGCTCTATCTTATTGCAGCCAGATTGGCTGCAATGATTAGGGTATTCCTTTTCGCCTCCCATGTGGGCAAACTTTGTGTTTATTCATCTTCGGTTCTTTTTCAAGGTGAATAGGCTTCCATTACCACCCTTGTTGCCAGTGACAATGAATTTACATCAAACAAAACTGTATGTGACAGTTACGACCGATATTGTAACTTTTCTTCCCATGCTACGTCGCATTGATCCACAAGAATGGGGACATCTTCGTCTTGCATGGTTTTTTCAGCAGTCCGACCCAGGGGAGACCACTGACATCTTACGACTCTACACTGATCATCCGTGGGCAGCGGTCCTAAAGCTATTAAAATCCTTTGCTTTCGAACCAACTTTGTTCAATTATCAGTGGCGACTGTTGCATCACGAATTTTACTCCCTCCAACGTCTTTACCAGTCGAGGGTGGTCAGATTTGCTGGATGTTTATATTGCGGCTTAGACGAGACCGTCAGCCATATTTTTTACGAGTGCCCGTTCGCGAAGTCGATCTGGGATCGTTTGATACAGCATTACGGGCTGGTACATTTCTCATATCAGTCCGTGCGCTTCCTCTTAAAAGATTCCACTGGCGAGGTATTTAAAACGGACCTAGCTATTGCGGTCGCCTTCATCAATAAAGAGCTTTGGCTGGCCCGTTGGAGTCGATCCCAGGGTCAGCCTCCATCACTCTCGACCGTATGGAGGAAAGTGGCCGATCAACTTCGATCCTTTCTGCTCCTTAAATGGCCATGGCTAGGTCCGTTTACGTTCAAAAAACACTACACATCATCTAAGTGTTTATGCGAGGTCATCGGATGAGACCAGACCTTCCTTTTTACCTTTCAGATGGCCTTCTGATACCTCGTCAAATGTGAACGGGCCTGGTTTTTGAGGCGTTTGGATAAGTCACGCGGCCCCGTATGGGCTGCCTGCCACTTACAGCATGTGCGCCTGGGCGCCTAGATTTTAAGACCTCATGATTAGGCGTCCGCTGAGGCAACATTATCAGCCTCAGCTCCAACAGCAGGACCCTGAACGATGCCACTTCAGAGAGCATTTCTCCCCAACCTCTGCTCGGGACTTCGCCTCTAGCAATATTCGCTCGATAAGAAGAAGGAACCGACACGAGCCACGGGGAAGGAATCACTCAGCCGAATTTGGATACGTGAGTGTGGCCGCCAGCAAGGTGAATGAGAGCCAGAGAAGCGTTCGGACGAATCGGCCTTATTCTCCCTGTCGCCCGGAATTCTACCGATGTACGAGTGAGAGGAACGGGAGCTCAAAAGGCGTTCCAGGGAATCAACCATATTCTCGCAGTCGCCCGGATTCATATTGACAGGCAAGTGAGAGACAATTTTTAATTAAGGATCGAACTTTTCGTAATTCTCATACTAGTGCCCATGGATCCGAGACATGCACCGACGCCCGGATCGATTGCAATTACGGGCCATTAAACGCCTCACAGGGCGACGAGGACCAGCAGACTCCTAGCATCCAAAATTTGAGAGATCCAAGCAAGATTGCCACAGACAGAGCAGCATCTACTTCAGGCTTCTCCATAGGCCCTGAGAAGCTGGAATCTCCCACGGGGACTACAGCCCAGCAACCAACACGCGAAAAGCTTGGACAGGGCGTTTTGCACTCCGACAGCGTTTCGACTTCGGACCGCATTCTGGCCTGCAAAGGTGATCCCGTTGACCCGAAGGGACCCCGATATTCCGACAACGAACCAAGCCCTTCGTGCTCCAAGGACGATAGAGAACACGAAGTCACGCCATCATACGAGACTGCCAGTGTCCCAGCCGACCCAGAGGTTGACGAGATAGACACTTCAAGTTTGCTCCGCGGCAAGAGCTCTCAACGCGCGCCATGCTTGGCTGCCTTCAACGTTCATAGAGGTACAGTGGCATACAGCTTTTGTACTTCAGATAAAAACTTAATCTATTTACTTTAAGCTGCGTTAAGTAATGAATTTCAACTCTTCTTAAAATTAGAAATTAGGCTATTCTACAATAAGCCAGTTGCTTAGGCAAGAAACAATTTCTTCTTATTCAAGCTTTGATATTTGTCTAATCGGCTATTTATTTTTCCCCAACGCAGTCACCCAAGGGACCTACTAAACCCCACGTGGGTCGCCGTTAACGAAATTTATGGTGCCACGGTTTGATCATTGGTTATCACAACGCTGGACGGAAGTAAGGATCGAGGCCCGACTGCCCCTACCGATCACGTCTGCCCGTTCAATATCAAGAGAGGTTCATGCCTTCTTCGCATCTGCCCAGCTGTTATAAGTTTACCGGACTTGACATCTCATCAACTAATCCCTGAATTGACTTTCTATTTATTTATTGTTATGCACATAATTGGAAATGTTTATTAACCTTTCCTCTCAAGTTATATGATTTGTTTCCGTACTCCTCCTTTCTCTTTCCACGACATTCATCCAATTTACTTTTTAAAGCAAATACTTTTTTACTCCATCAAAAAGTGGTGACACATACCCTACTTGGACACAAGTTTCTGTTCACCCCTCTGAAACATGGGATATGCCCAATAATATTACAAATATTGTTCAGAGATAAAACCCAAGCATATTATATCTATATTCCTTTGTGAGCTAGCAAGATGGGAATTTTTGGAAGAGATGAATGAGTTCAAACGTGGTGTGATAAAAAGATGCTATAGGCGTAACAAGTCCGTTAGAAAAATTTCTCTCCTGTTGGAAGTGAATGATGAGATAGTTTCTCAATGCATAACGGAAAGATTTGTATTGGAAACTTACTGGAGCGGAAGGAGTTCAACGAGACCAAGCAGAACGCAGCAACTGACGGAGAGGATCAGCAAGCTCTAATGCGTGTTTTAAAAGTAATCGCTTTTCCTGAGACCAAAAACTCATTACTCACGTGAGTTCCAAAATTCCTCTGAGACTATGGTCAGCACTAAAACTGTTCATAAAGAACTGAAGAAGAAGGGATTCCACAATCTTGCTGCACAGCATAAGTCAAAGAATACCAAGTTGAACGCACGACGTCATTTCGCACGGTAACCTGTTCCCTGGAGTTATGAATCTTGGTGAATTATCTGGTAATCTGAAGGAAGGGTGTGGTTAGCGATTGCCATAAGAACGCTTTCCGTCCGACTGTGTTGCTCCAACTGTCAAAATCATTATTGGCAGTGTCATGTTTTGGGGGTGCATTTCTTGGCATGCACTAGGACCCTTATGAAAAGTGAAGGAAACACTAAAAAGTGAGGGGTAGAGAGACATCCTGGACAATTAGACACTCTTATGTTGTGGCAACACGGCGAAGGCCTTTTTCAATACAACAATACTCCTGTTCACAAAGCAAAGATCTTACAAGGATGGTTAAATGAAGTGTACATTGAAGAAGTGGACCAACCTACCCAGATTTAAATCCTAAAGAATCAATTTGGGATGAACTGGTATGACGATTACAGAACGGACTGACTCGCCTGACATCTGCTATCGACCTCGCCAACGTACTGGTTGTAGAATGGAAGTAAATTCCACCAGCTACCTATCAAAACCTAATAGAAAGCCTTCCCAGAAGGGTGGAGACTGACCTACTAGATAATAAATTATGAAATAAAACTTAGTTTACTCTTCAAAAACATGTCTGCATACTTTTGTCCAAGTTAGGTAATCACATTTATCTATGCAACAGTATATAAAACCTAATGAAAAACCTAATGAAAACATACAGAACTACAATTGGCTTATAAATATTTCCATATTATCGTTTTAATTGGGAAAATTACAACATTAGTCCACATCATTGTATCAACTCCCAAAACTTTCTGCGAAGCCATCTCATACCATCAACTTAGAAAATCTCTAGGTTTTCGCCATCATCTAAATGTAAACTCATCAGAAAACCAAATTGATGATATAAGCATTTGGCTTTCAATTCATAGACGTAATCTTTGTATCAATACTGAAACGTATTTATCCAATTGTTAAAACGACAGGGATTTGTTAACAATTTAATATATCCATTTCTATAATATCTTTTGTCCATAGACCCTCCCGTGGAGGAAAAGTTGCATTAAGGATTCATTACTTGCCGCACCCCTAATAAGATTCCGACCAAGGTCTTGATTATCTGTTTGTGGAATGTGGAATGTAAAATATTTATTTCTCACATGTGATCTTGTAGCACTTCTTTGTAATATGGGTAATCATCTGCAAATTTTTTGGAAGATTGTACCTAAGACTTTAACAATAACACCTTAGATGTTAAAATAATTTCAAATATCTGTGAACTTTCTTACCTTATCCCAATTATATATTTTTCACAAAAGCAGTAAAATTGGACATAGAATATCAAGACCCTGAAAACATCAGATGTGTCGGGTAAGGACTATTCTTTGTCAAAGCATTAAATAAAAACGCAATTTTTTGGATCTCGGCCTACTTTTCTTCTATATTCACCAAAAAAATTACGAATACAATGGCTTTTATAATATACTATCAGAGATACCCGGCGTTGCCCGGGATAATTACACTTTTAGGTGAAGGGAACAATCTCTAAAAATTAAATTATAACTCCCAATTGGTTAAATAATAACTCAATCAATACAACACAGAGCAAAGGGATTATCCATTCTACTAAAAATATGAAAAACAGGAAGTCTAGGTGATATACCGGGACTTTGTTCAAACTCTTCTTGTCTTGCCTCACCACTGCAGAGCATCACCAGATACTTTAGACTCAAGTTTTTCTTGCCCTTGACGTAGAAGCTCTTATAACCATCTGCTCTATTCGAAACTCCCGTTGTTCAGATGTTTCAAACGCCTGTAGAGTTTTTTCTGTTTTAGTTGCAGAGTTTCTCTGACCAAGACTCGTTTTATCTATTTCCTTTCCACACATAATAGTTTTTGCCAGGGACGTTTGATAGGGAGCTCAAGGGAGACATGCGTGACTCCTATGCTTAATTAATAGACGTTATTAATGTTCTGTCACTGCATCTTCACTTCATGCTCATCATCAATAATTCTTGGAAGCGAACGTTCAGCAATCGCATTATCAGCATCTCAGTTTCCAAAATATACACTTTCCCACAGAATATAGTCAAAATGTATTTGTAGGAAATGTTTGGTTCTGCTGTGTTACCTAATAATCTAGGTGATAACCCCGGCGTGGCTCGGACTTTTTTTTTTGAATAAATTTTGCAATATCTTAAAAATAAACACATGAAAACGCTTAGAATTAATACAGTAAAAGCTCTTAACGAAAATTCGAAAAAATTTTTTTTAAAGGCTCACAAGGGATGGACCTGCTAGTCTAAATAATTTCTTACTCACGTAATCTTACTTTAAATGTACACTTGATGTTGATGCAATTCCCTTTCTTCTCTCGATGTCTTGAATCAAAACTTGCCCATTCAACTCTTTGCGTAGTCTAGCGATCGCCGATTCTTCTATTGACATGCTTACCATTTGCTCAATACAGCACAGAGCTAAAGGAGTGCTTCCTCTACTTCTTTCCATTCCTTCTCAATAAACAGCTAACTCTCCATTATCTCCAGTTACTGATCATTTTTAAAGATTTTCAAGAAATTGCTACGTACTAAGAACTCTCCTTTCTAAAAAAAGCCTGAATAACAGGAATTCTATGCATTGTTACAAATTGAAACTTATCAATATTGCACAAAATTTGCCTTTCATTGTTGGTCATGAGATATATATTGTTGATACATACCTAGTGTTGGTCCATTGGCTGTTGACACCATTGTTGATACCTATTGTTGCACAAAATTTCCTTCTATTGTTGGTCATGAGATATATATTGTTGGTCCATGCAGAGTGTTTGTGAATTGCGTGTTGTTACCATTGTTGGTACCTATTTTTGCACAAACCTTTCCTTGCATTGGTTATGAGATATATATTGTTAGTCCGTGCAGAGTGTTTGTGAATTGCGTGTTGATTCCATTGTGATACCTATCTTCTATATATATAAAGAAGGATGTTTGTGGGTCTGTGGGTCTGTGGGTCTGTATGTTTTTTATACAAATCTACAGTTTTATTCCGATCTTGTTAAAATTTCGCATACATGACCTTCAAAGCATGAGGAAGGTCACTGTCTACCTCAGATTTCGGAAAAATAATAAATATCGATAAAAAATCGATATTCATGGTTATGGCAAGGCATATTAATGAGAAATATCTCATGACCAACAATGCAAGGCAAAGTTTGTACAACAATAGGTATCAACAATGGTATCAGCACGCAGAAATCTGTTGCTGGTCCGAGCATACTGTGAATTGCATGTTGACACCATTGTTGATACCTATTGTTGCACAAACTTTGCCTTGCATTGTTGGTCATGAAATATTTCTAATTAATATGCCCTTCCATAACCATTAATATTGATTTTTTATTGATAATTGTTATTTTTCCGAAATCTGAGGAAGACAGTGACCTTCCTCATGGTTTGAAGGTCAAGTATGCAAAATTTCATCAACATCGGAATAAAACTGTAGATTTGCATAAGAAACAAACAAACAAACCCACAAACCCACAAACCCCCAAACAAACAAACATCCTTCTTTATATATATATAGAAGACTAGCAGAGGACCCGTTGTTGCCCGGGATAATTATGCTTGTAGGTAAACAGAAAAACCTCTAAATTAAACAGCTAAATTAAACCTCCAAATTGGTTAAATAATAACTCAATCACTTAAATATAGATCGAAGGGACTATCCATATAAGAAAAATCCGAAAGACTGGAATTTACCCCTTCACTGAAAAAATCCATTCTAGGTAATGTACCGGGACTTGATTTACCGAAAAAAAAATTTTAAAGGCTCACAATGGATGGACCTCTCCAAGGATGCCTTCTAGTCTAAATAATATTTTACTCACGTAATCTTACTTTAGATGTACATTTGATGTTGTTGCAATTTCCGTTCTTCTTTTGATGTCTTGAAGCAAAAATTGGCCATTCATCACTTTGTGTAGTGTAGCGGTCGCCAATTCTTCTATTTACTTGTTTACCATTTGCTCAATACAGCACGGAGCTAAAGGAGTGCTTTTTCTATCATCTTTCACTCTTTCTCAATAGTCTGCTAACTCATTATCTATAGTTACTGACCGTTTTTAAAGATCATGGCGGGTCCGAATATCCATAATATTGGAAGGCATTTGTAAAATATGACTGGTTAAAGCCTGGCTAATGAAAGTTTGAGACTTCTCCCTTAGGAAGTTCACCCATAGCCCTTGATTGTACAGTTGGTATAAAGTTTTCCTGGCACACCCTTGATATAAATATCGAGTGGAGTCAGAGAAAGAATAACTTCCAAAGCCTTGGTTGGGATGGTGAAACAGCAGCCGTAATACTCAGACACGCCAGCTTCTGAAGAGAAGCCACCTTAGTCCATACAGTCAGCTGTTCAGACTTACACCACCAAACCTAGGCACAGTATGTTAAAATGGGTCTAATAGCTGTAACATAAAGCCAGTAGACCATTTTCGGAGTGAGACCCCAGGATTTACCAAGGGCCCTGCGACAACAAAAAAGACTTGATTAATTTTATATTCAAGGTGTTGGTTCCAAGTTAATCTGCTATCGAAAATGACTCCTAAGTATTGGCTTTCCTTCTTTAATATGATCTTATCACCAACCAAGGTTGGTATCCGATCAGAAGAAATAGTTTCTCTCCGACCAGTAAAGGTTACAAAAGTGGTTTTCGAGGGATTAGCCCTTAAATTTCGGTCATTACACCATGATTGAACTTTATGCAAATCAGATTGCATTACATCCAAACTGGTGAATTTGTCAATCCCGGAAACATAGATGACAATATCATCTGCATAACCTTCGGCATAAACACCTTCATCATTGAGAAAAGACATAAGATCATCCACCACCAGGTTCCTTAGCAGGGGGGGAAAGACAACTCGTGGAGGGAAGTGTAACAATTTCCTCACCCAATAGATTGGAAACAATAATTCTGTCCATCAATAGGACATGAATCCATTCACGAATCAGAGGAGAAATTGCTTTAGCACATAAAGCTGTAGCAATACAGTTATAGGAAGTGTTAACAAATGCTCCCTCAATAACGAGAAAAACAGCAAGAGCAAACTCTTTGAACTCCATCGTTTTCTCGATTCTAACCACCAAATGGTGCAAAGCTACCTCCACCAAATGGATTTGCCTGATTGATAGGCAAATTGATTAGCATGAATGGCACTATTGGTCCCAATATCACTTCTGATCCACCCCCCCCCCATCAATAATTTTCTCAAAGCACTTAAGCCCACAGGAAGATAAACTGATGGGTAAAAAGCTCTTGACATGATTGTACCAACTCTTACCAGGTTTCAGAATAAAGATTACTTGACCAACCTCCAAATATTAGGACTATAACTCAAGGCTATGCTAGCCCTAAAGATTAAACACGAGACTGGTGAGATCACGTCTGAAGCATGTTGGAGTAATGCCGGAATGATCTCATCTGGTCTGGGTGATTTGTAAGGTTCAAAGGATTTAGTTGCCCATATGACCTTATGACGACTAATCATTTCACCGGCAATGGCCCAACCTGCTCATGAGGTCCTAGCCAGGGAGTCAATATGAGGTCCTGCCCGTGAGGTCCTGGGCAGGATCCAGTGGTCTGATGAGCCTAGTGCTGGGAAATGAATGGTTATTACCTTTTCCCAGACAGCTATTTTCTTGAGAAAATGATTCTTCTTACAGGGGGATAGAAAATATTATTTTTAAAATTCAATAACTGAAATATTGCTTTAAAATTTTACATTTGTGATCTTGAGTATAATTGCTTTTGATTAGTACATTTTTTGATTGATTAAAAGTAATGCTTTTTGTATAACAATACATTAAAATGTATAATAATATTTTCTATTTGTAATAATTGGTTTTAATCCTTTTTTCAAAAATTACAAATGTAATAATTTCGAATTTGAAAAAAAGCCAAAATTTAGGGAGAAATCTTTTCTAAAAAATGCCAAAAATTTTTTTTAATATCTCTATTTGTTTTTTTTAATGTTTTTTTTATAAAACTGAATGTGCAATATTTTTACTTTTTTTTCGAAGATATATGTAATTTGTTGTTAAATGGGTCACACCTGCATGACAATAGCTAAAAAATCACATAATAGGATTTTAATCTCAATCTTTGATAAAGCAAAGAAGTGGCCTTATATAACTTCCTTGTATTCTGATAAGGGAACAATCTCTAATGACATCATCAAGAAACAATCTCCATAGCAATTGTTTTAATTTTTGTGAAATAACTTATAAAAAAATATAATTTACGAAAAAAATATTTAAAACATAAATATAAGGAATCATTTTAATATAATTCAATCATTAATGGTTCCAGCTTGTGTATCGGGAATTATTTAATAAATTCTTAATTTTAGATGTTGCTAAGTATCTCCATTCCAGATACACAAGCTTTCTAAAATTTCGAATATCATTGATTATAAATAAATTTGGGGTATATAATTTATTTGCAATTAATTATGAAGCTTTCAAGAATTCAACAAATGCAGTTTGAAGTTCTTATCCATAATAGAAAATTTCTTATAAGCATTTTTATAGTCATGATTTCACCCCCCCTCCTTTGACAACACCTGTGAAAAATCATTTTTTATTATATTTTCTCATTTAATTTTGAAATTTGAAGGATATACTAGTAATAAAGTGCATCTGAAAAAAAATATAAAAAAATGAGCAATTTATCTGTAATAGAATTTCAGTTATATGCATTTAAATTTTGTAATGTGTTATATGGAACAGACCGTAGCTACACCTGGCCTGATTAGGCAGGTTCGCTGGGAAAAGGTTAAGGTCTCAAGGACTTCTGAACTGTTTCTGCGAATTCACCATTTACATTTTTAAGAGTGCCAACCATAATTGGTGTGTCACACTTCAAAAGTTTATAGAGCCTAGCTCCTTCCTCAGTATTTTGGACTGATCCACAGAACTTTCTCCATGAAATACGTTTAGCCATTCTAACGGCCTTGTTGTAATCAGCGAGAACAGGTTTATAAAGATGCCACTCGTTGGTCTTTTTTTTGCTTTCCTAAAAAGCTTTCTTATTTTCTGCCTCTATTGAGAAAGATCATGGTTCCGCCAAACACAATTGGATCTACACCTCTTCATCTTCAAAGGACAGTTTTATGATATGATTGAATTAGGGCATGCTGCAAAGCATTTACACAAAGCTCCGAGTCAAAAGTATCCTTAATTCTGGTGGGAAGATTGGAATTCGCGGATCGTACATCCTAGCAATATTGAACCCATTTGGTCCGCTAGGGGTCCCTAAAAGTTCTGTCCCAGTCTTCACCAGTAAAAAAGGAGAAGTATATGTGCTAATTATCAGCCAAAGATGGTTTCTCATCAACAGACCATCTACTAATCCATTTACTCAATTTGGAAGAACCAAATATAATGTCAATGTAAAGGTTGGTTTATTATCATGATTAAAGATATCTAGGTTATTCTCTAAAATATAATTGAAAAGAAATTTACTTCTGAATTTCTGTCAGTACTGTCCCACATCATGTGGTGAGCGTTGGCATCATATCCAAAAACGATCTCCACATTGTGAGTAGTCGATGTTTCCCATATCTTCCGAATATCATCTTTGATGGGTGAAGTCTCCTCGAAAGGGAGATAGCCCAAGACAAAAATAATGTCACGAGATTTACCATTTATATGAAGGTTAATTTTCGCCACTACCAAATCCCTAGAACACAGATGGTACATGGGTAGTGCGTTGATATTATTTTTTATCAATAAACCGGCTCGGGGAGATAACCAAGTATAATCATATATTAGCTTAACTCCACAGTTTGACAAACCTCTGGTTCCGCCCTTGAAGATCCAAGGTTCCTGAATCAAAGTGATGTGGATGTCCTCAGCCCGAATAATATTGCTGAGGTTGGCAACAGCCAGTTTTTTATGCTGAAGATTCGCTTGCAGGCACCTCAGCATCTGGCGGTGACCTATCAGGGTGTTTCCCTAAAAACTTAGCTTAGATCTGAGACATACCAATGTAAACAAACCATTGCCTGTTTCTCAGAATCCTTGTATCCAGTTCAGGGAGGGATGGCACAACAGTTACTTCATGTTCCTCTGATCTGAAGTTCAGGATGCCCCATTGTGTAGGTGTCATATCCTTATTCTGGATATCGATCCTATGCAGGATTTCTTTTCAAGAACACTTTTTGCACAATTCTGGGAGTTTCAAGATAATCTTGGTAGTTTTGATGATTGTCTTTGCTCACCCACCAAGAGAATCTCTTCTTCCCAGGGACTGATCTTCTTGACTGTGGTAATCAGCCAATTTCTTGTGTCATTGTTAGCACAGAGAAAGATGATGGCTTCGGCCACCAGACGACAATATTTGAGCTGGGGTCCTGAGCCAGAAGGCATATCCCCCATATAATTCATCCTCCATATAATTCACACGCTCTAAAGCAAGTGGCACCACGGATTTGAGGTAGCACCTTTGCCAATTTCAGCTGACTCAATAGAGGTCATTCCAACCTCTCATGACATCAGCTGTAATTTCCTTTTCCTCCGAAGGGTTACCAGGAGGGGAGAAAAATTATTACTATCCATGCTGTTAGCATATGCAGGATTGACGGTCCATCCCGGAGAGCCTGTATACCGGGATAAAGCAGAAACTCCTGAATGTTGCCAGGCAGACAGGAGGCTCTGTAATAGACTCTATAACCGAATTGCCATCCACCATTCAGCACAGTTCGCCTAACACCTTGGGTTTGGGAGTTGGTCTGCGTCCCCTTATTGGTTATTCAGGGATGTTTTGATTCATACAAACCTAGGATATTCGGCTATCTGCCACCTGCCGATGCACCCAGTAGCCACTCGAACCTACTCCTTAGCCTCGAGTCTTCCTTAGCCTTTCTTGATTTAGAAACAGGAGCTTTCTTTCTCTTATGCTTTTTCTACTTAGCTAGATATTCCCTTTTTTCTTTACCTCAGATTTCATTGACCCACTCTTCTGAAATATCATTCTTTTTGTTAAATACCAGCATATCTATTATCCTTTCTTCACAAAAATTCTTGTCATTACCCGTGTCTTGAGGATATAAACAATTATCACATTGATCAATGTTTTTTGACAACATTTTTGCTGCTTGCTTCATCCTCCCCTTTAATATATTTTTTGTTCCATTACAAATATCATTAAACTGCATGTCCTTTTCCTCTTTTTATGTGTTTTCCAACCAAATACCCTATGTCTGAAAATATAACTATGCTTGTTTATTGAGAGCTTCCAAATTAACCTCTCCAAAACTATAAAAAATATGGTTCATTTTACTGTCCTTGTTAATGAAGTTTATGGAGGCTGGGAAATCTTTTATTTTCTTCCGTTATGTACTGAAAGGCCTCCTCTCCTAAAGTAACCAAATTTTGTCGTACTTAAAACAGTAATTCTCAATAAATAATCCCTAATCAATTCAGGCTCAAAATTTCAAAATGGCTCATTAAATTTTTGAACCGCTCTAAATGATTTTCAAACGTACCTTTTAAAAACGACATACCATGAACATGATAAAGCAAATTTTTAGAATTGTGCGACCTCATGGGCTTTATATTGACTAGCTCTATTCTACAAGGAAATAATTTTTCTTAAAACCCAGAAACTTAAACTAAATCCTTCTTCAAACACATTACTTGTTCAATTTTAGCAACCTACTCTTTATTATCCTAACTCCACTGAGTTTCTTTTACATACTGCCCCATAATGTTTACCCAAAGCTGGAGCTGTTTCTACTTAAACCCTGATAAAATTATCAGCACCTCACTTTCTCATCAGTGTCCTGGTTGTAGGTCCTAGACTTTATTATAACAAAAATTAGATGAGTTCCAGAAATAACTGAGAAGCCATTCTAATGTCAGAACCACAGTACATTTGAAAGGAGAAGTTAGAATTAAAATTAACGTAAATTTTCCACATTTATTTTGTTCTTTATAAAATCATTAGGATTTAATCTCATTACTTTTCAACGTCTGTTCACCCACATTCCTGAGCTATCAGTTATAATGAAAGATAATAGACTTTAGTAAACGGTAAATATTTTAGAATTTATTATAATAAAATCACTTGTCAGCAAAGGAGTGTTTTTTCCTTTCTTTGCAAGTAGAGACGGAGAATTTGAGACCGGATGTGCATTGGGATAGGTGACAGGAAGCACTGTTGGGAGCAGCTTTGCTTCTCGCCAGAAGTCCAAGGTCCAAGAGAACCGATTTTCGGGGCTGTCATCTCCATTATTGACATCCCGTGAGGGAAAGTTTTCAAAGAATTGCAATTTTGGAATCATTCAGAAAACCCATATATTATTAAGGAAGGCAATTTAGGATGTTCTCAATGAGAAACCTTTGTGTACAAGAAGTAGTCTGTTGCCTGTTTGATCTGAAGATGAATAGATGTGTTATTAATTAGCTCATGAAACGTAGAGATGTTAATGCCAAATCGAGATGTTCCTGAACAGTGTTCAGATGATAAACAGACATTTGCCCCTTTAGTGTATTGATAGTTTCTGAAGCCGCCATAAGTTTCAAGTGCCTAATGAGCTGCATTTGTTGTTCCGTAAATGTGGAGAAGAGCCAAGCGCAATCCGAGTCAGCCACCACCAACGAAAGCTATTCCGAGGGTCGTGTCTAGAACAACGCCGGGAGCCAGACGAAATTCACCACAGTTGCTTAGCCCTGTCAGCAGTGCCATCACGTTGTGGGTCACACCATCAATTTTAATGAGGGTTTAAGCTCTTAGACTCTAAGGGGAATTTCATGACAATCCTTTTATTTCTCATGGCCATCAATTATTATTCCAATTTAATAAATGGTGTATAAGTGTATAAATTATTTCTAATCATATTAATGGTAAATTTAAACCAATAAGATTGTTTAATGGAGAAGAAGTTTGTTTTCTTAAAGGGATTAAAGGGACTAATTAATGGACTATGGTCACCTAATTGACTACCTTTCCAGCTGGACCTGTGTGCTAGGAAACTTTTTTGGTGTGGAGCATTGTGCTGATTGGAATGCTGAATCCCACTCCAGTTGAAAACTGATATTTATAGGTAGCTTATGGGTATGGGGTCATGACTAACTTTCATTCTAACTTAAATAAAAGCCACCTTTTGGTGCAGATTTAAAAGAATTTATTTCTTTTTGGGTTATGGAATTTGGTCGCTACTTATTTCCAATTGAGCCATGGGCCCCACATTTTGGCGCAGTCAACAGGATGAATAAATAATTATTTAACTGAATAATCAATTGATAATTAGCATAATTAATATTGAATAATTAATTTGAGCAAAATTTTAGGAAAATTTTCTTGCCATAAATTTTACTTTAGGAATTCTTTAAAAGTTTGTTCTCATGATAGATATTATGCACTGCTGAGTAACATTTGTTTTAATAATTTTGATATTTATGATTGATTTTATGTTGTTTGTATGAATAAGAGTGTTGGTGTCTGTTTGTGCACATTAACTACATAAACTATTTCCACAGGAATCTAAGTATTTTATCAAATAGGTGCGTCCTTCTAAGGACGGCAAAACCCAGCACCACACCTGCTTCATGGCGAAGTCAGGCGCTGCGTCGACGAAATCCGCTAGCATCACTATTAAATATGCTGATGGTAAGATGTTACCTTGTGATGTAGCATATAAAGATGCATGTAAGGATCCCAGATTTCTTGCTTTTGACATCATTATAAATGAACAGCTTGAGGCATTACGTTCGGAATTGAACAAAAAATATCTAGAATTAGAAACAAGGTTGGAATCGCTGACTAATGATATTAGCAGTGTAAACACAAATATTGATAGTTTTAGAGAGGATGTAAAGCGTGCAAATTTGGAAACTACCAACGGCATTGCCAATCTTAGCAATGCTATCAAGGAATTTATGGGCTCTCCCATTACATCCGTTTCGCCCATGTTAGTGGATAACGCTATTCCTTCATACGATTGTAAAGAAGGTCCTGCAGGTCTGGGCGCGGTCAGCTACAGTAGCTCCTCATCAAGAACAAGCACAAAGAGGAGGCTTGATAATGACTCTGTTGACATTGATGGAGATGACTGTCGGACTGCACAGAATAAGAAAAACAAAGGAGGTGTCAGGATCGACAATATTAAGTCCACTTTTGATGTCAGCGCTAGTGCCTCTGTAACCCTTCGAGCTAACAAAGCTAAACACAGTTCTTCCCATATTAATGTCACCCGTGAAAAGGGAGCAATATATATCCCACCAATCATCGTCCGTCACCATGGGAAGCCAATAAAGGAGATTTTGGAGGAGATCAAAAAGCACGTACCTCTTGACAAAATTTCCGCCCACACAGGTCGTTGACACACCATTAAGGTCAAATGTCATGACAAAGAGACGCACAAAACTCTAGTGTCTGGCATCAAAAACAATGATGTTCATAAAATCCAACACCACCAACTAAAGTCTGAAAAGCTACTGAAATACGTTGTTCGTAACGTTGACAAAACATACGACCTCGAAGAATTCTGTGAAGACATCAAAAGTGCCAACTACTTAACAATTACTAGTGCCAATGGTTCTAGTCCTCCTCCTAAACACTGAACATAATAAATCCTTCCTAAAACTGAAACGTATCGGTCCACTTGCTGTAGCAGTTGAATTATTTAGGGGTAACAATTGTTTACGTTTTGGGCACGTGTCTCAGGGTTGCACCGAGTCACTACGTTGTAACAAGTGCGCAGGCGATCATCAGTCAAGGGACTGTACTAATATAAAAGGTAAAGACCCGCCTAAATGTATTCGCAGTGAAGGTCAACACACGTCTAGCTATATGAAATGCCCAAAGTACCCCAGGCTAGGAAATTCAATGAAATAACGACAAAAGAACTCTTTAACCACAACAGTTTTATAAAACAAAAGAAAATACAAAAGGAAAAAATAAATACATGACCTGTAAACTTTTTTCGATAGCGACGCTATCATCATCAGCAGAAGGCACAGAGCAACACGATGAGAGAACTCAGGTGAAACTAAACCAAAGGACAATCGACAATCGAACAGTGCAGGGAAAACGAGACGAGTGGTCCGAAAGCAACGCTTTCACTGCCATACTCATCCAGGAAGTAACCAGGGGAAGTACACTGAATTAGGCAAGAAGCCAGATGAAACCTAGTTAAGTCATCCAGAGGATAAGATGGGGTCCTTTGCTATAAGTACGATAGAGTTGATTGTTGATTGCCGAGGGGCACGAAGGAGCTAGGAGATCCAGTAGTCTGGAAAAATAGCCTTTTGGATGTCTTCGAAGTTGACGTCCAGGAGATGACGAGGCCTGCGATGCCTGATTAAACTTCGAAAAGTGAGCGGGTGATCAAGAATATCTGCAACCAGAGGATTAGGGTGGTCCTTGATCTTCGCAAGAAGCTTCTTCAACGACTCCTGTACGTAGTTTCCAATAGGAGGTATATCAAAATTTTCAGCAATGGAAGTATTTGTTGCAACTCTCCTGTCCAGTTGGGCGATGGTTCTCAGGGTAATGTTTTGGAAAGTTTCCAGGTTCTTCCATCTGGACTTGCATATTGTGGCCCAGGCAGGCATACCATATAACAGAATGGTCCGGATTACCATTTTATATAGCAAAAGTTTGCTATCTATTCCAAGAGCGCTGTTTCGCCCCAGGAGGGCGACCAGGCTGAACTTTGCCTTCTTAGCCTTATTGATAGCATAGGAGACGTGGTCACCCCAATTTAGCTTGGCATCTATCACCACTCCGAGGTATTTGTAATTCTTCACCCATTCGAGCTCTCTACCCGAAAGAAGGAGAGGATTCGGGGGTTTCCGAAGTTTCTTGGTAATAAACATAGCTTTGCACTTGTCGACGTTTAGTTTGAGTCTCCACTTAGCAAACCATTTCTCGCACTGATGTAAGGCATTTTGTAACCGAGATGTGACATGAGCGGGATTGCGGTCGGTAGTCATGATGGCCGCGTCGTCAGCAAACAGATATAGCTCACACTTAGTAAAGATTGGGAAGTCGTGGATGAAGAAATTGAACAATGCAGGTCCCAGGACAGAGCCTTGGGGAACACCAGCATTGACGTCACAAGGGTTTGACATTGAGTAGCCAACCTTAACACGAAATTTCCTGTTCGTCAGAAAGGAACTAATCAAAGCAATCAGATCGTCAGGGAAACCACAAGTAATCATCTTGAATATGAGTCCGTTATGCCAAACTTGATCAAAAGCTTTCCGGACATCCAAGAAGACAAGACCACCGTACTTTGCACAATTTAGAGGAGTGTTTATATCTGCAACAAGCCTCCAGATCTGAAGTTGGCAGGAGTGTCCAGGTCGAAAACCAAATTGCTCCTCACGAACAAGATTGTTGGCCACACAGAAAGCATTAAATCTCCTTAGGATGACGCGTTCGAAGACTTTGGACAACATAGGTAGTAAACTTATGGGTCTGTAACTGACAGCAAGAGCAGGGTTAAGACCTGGCTTTTGTATGGAAACAATGACGAATTCTTTCCACTGGTCGGGAAAGTAACCAAGTTTCCAGCAGTCATTTATGGCTTTGGTAATAGTTGAGACAATATTAGGAGGCAAGTTCTTCAGAGCACTATTGGTGATGGAATCAATACCTGCTGCTTTTTTGATTTTAAGTCGCTTTATGATATCGGAGATTTCATGAATACTAATGACATCCTCAGGGGTAGGAACACGATGGATGCACTGGTAAGCGATACAGCCATTGTTCACAAGCTGAGTGTTTGAGAGACTGTCCAGGTTGGTCCCAGTAGGCGTGGTAAATTGGATCTTCAGGGAATCCGCTATCAGTTGAGCCTTTTCCCCGTCACTGGTGACGAAGTTGCCATTGTCTGCAAGCAGCGGTGGCAATTGAATGGGCCTGTTACCCTTCAAGGCCCTTACAGTACCCCAGAGTGAGTTGTCCTGGACAGACAAAGATTTCAGTTTTTCACTCCACCTTTGTGCTCGTAGAAGTTTAACCTCTTCCTGGACCTTGCGAGAAAGCCTGTTGTACTTCTTCTTGAAAAAGAGTAGTCGCTTGCGCTGCCAAAGTCTTCTTTAGGAATTCTTTTCAAGAATGAGTCGTCTGATGTAAGGAGGGAGGTCGAGGTGCTCGGGGCGCTTCCTATCAGTAGTTGAGGTACTTGAAGTAGTAGCATCATTTATAGCACGAGTGATTGCACTGATATTTTCGTTGATGTCCCCGTTATCAATAACTTCCCTGTATGGAGTGCTATTTTGTCGAAGAATATCTTTAAAGAGCTTCCAGTCTTGCTTGGAGCGCAGCCCTAGCTTCAGATCGATGTTTAGGCCCTCGAAGATAAGCATGACCGGTCGGTGGTCAGAGGTTAAATCGTCTACTGTAAAAATATTATACGGCTTGAGGAAACCCTTAAGAACAGCAATGTCCAGCACGTCACTAACCGTAAGTGGTCACAATAATATGTGTCATCAAGAGGACCAGCAACGAAGGTATCACTCTCGTTCACAGTGTATCCATGTAAGATATTGCCGTTTTGATTAGAGCATTTAGAATTCCATGCAAGGTGCTTGGCATTCAAGTCACCCGCCATAATAACTGGAATCGGCCCTGAAAGCAGCTCATCAAGCTCGCACAAACTAAGCTTGTGCTTAGGCGAATTATATAAGGAGGTGAACTTAATTTCGCCTGCGTCAGCATCGTTTATGATTAGGGAAATTGCTTCCATGCCTGCGTAATTTGGGGTGGCTATCTCGCGATGGTCAATGCCGTCCTTTACAATGATTGCTGCTCCACCAAACGCTTTACTAGCATTATTACCCAGAGGCCGATCCTTGTGATAGACATGAAAACCAGGCAAACAGAAAATTTGAGATGACTTCAGGTGTGTCTCGCACACGAAGGCGATGTCGACATTCCAATTTATAAGGAAGTTTGTTGCAACGAAATTTCCCGTGGGTGATCTTTCTGTAAGGGCGTCTGTCCATAGTCAATTTTTGTTTTCGTGGGATGCAACCTGTGGCACTACTTTGCCGCTGTCTTTGTAGATATTTAGCAAGTTCCCTAGACACCTAAATATACTGTGCAACTGGTTATTATCAATGACACTTGTATCAATAGAGTTGGATGCGACCGAAGCATAGGTTTTGCACTCTACCACTTTTGTGCTTTTGAGCCTTCTTACTTGGGGATATTTAGGGCACTTGGTATAACTTGATGTGTGCTGACCATCACATCGGACACATTTAGGGGGGTCTTTACCCTTAACATTGGTACAGTCCCTCGACTGATGGTTGCCAGCGCACTTATTGCATCGAGGTGTTTCGGTACAACATTGAGAGACGTGACCAAAACGCAAACAGTTGTAACACTGCAAGGGCCTTTTGTTACTTTTAAATCAGTGGTTCCCAAACTATTTTGGGCCCCTTTTGAGACCCCTTCTCCAAAATGAGCTCATACCATTGACCCCCATTTCTTTATTCATTTAACTTGCTAATATAACACGTTCGACAGTGACTTATTTTGTTTAATTTGATACATACTTACAGAGTGTCACGCCTGTTTCCCATCGACCCCCATTTTTATTTATTGTTTCTGCCGACCCCCGAGAGATCGATCTCGACCCCTGGGGGTCGATATCGACCACTTTGGGAACCACTGCTTTAAATAGTTCCACAATAATTGCTAGAGGATCGATACGTTTTAATCCTAAGAAGGACTTGTTATGTTCATTATTCTGTAAGATAACCAAGACCATTGGCATTTCGACTGCACCATTAGCTTTTTTAAGTCTGATTGTTTTTTCCGGAAAAGAGTTAGCCTTCCTGAGGTCGTCGCCAAAGTCTTCCAGATCATGCGTTATATCGACATTTCGGACAACGTATTTCAGCATTTTTTCCGACTTTAATTGGTGATGCTGGATTTTCAGAACATCGTTGTTTTTCACTCCAGACACCAGAATCTTATGAGTCTCTTCGTCGTGGCACTTTATTTTAATGGTATCCTTTCTACCTGTGTGTGCGACGATTTTATCTAGGGGCACATGCTTGGTGATCTCTTCCTGAATCTCCTTGAAAGGTTTCCCGTGGTGGCGAATGATGATCGGAGGAACATATACGCTTCCTTCTCTATGATTAGTGTGGACAGATTTCTTGTTTTTATCACGGAAGGCAACAGCAGCTACGTCGCTGATGGCCGCTTCACTGGAGATATTGTCCACACGCATGCCTTTAGACTTTTTATTTACAACAGGTATCCAGTCACTGACTTCCTTAGTTTGCTCATCATTTAGTTTCCTCTTATTTTTAATTCTATTCGTTGACATGGACTCTGCACGGTTAAGTAGGGGATCGTCATTGTCTTGCATGAGTTCAGCGTCACCTACTAACATTTGCGTGTTAGTATAGCAAACATTGAGAGAGCTCATCATTTCCCTCATTGTGTTTTCAAGACTAGCAAGGCCATTTGCAGCTTCACTACGGGCATTCAAAATCTCCGATTTTAACCCATAAATCTTAGTGTCCAGACTACTAACATTCTTGGCCAGCGTTTCTACCTTAGATTCTAGGTCTAAATATTTCTTGTTTAAGACCGTACTTAAAGCCTCAAGCTGTTCATTAATAACGATATCAAAGGCCAGGAATCTAGGATCCTTACAGGCATCTTTGAAGGCTTGCTCACATGGTAACACTTTACCGTCAGCGTATTTAATAGTAATGCTAGCGGATTTCATCGACGCAACGCCTGACGTCGCCATGAGCAGGTGTGGTGCTGGGTTTTGCCGTCCTTAGAAGGACGCACCTACTCAGAATGACTCAGTTTTGAAAGACTTAAAGTCCTACCTTGTTAGTCTTCTTGGAGATTCCACCGATGCACTGAAAGTCGTCCAGACTGCAATAGGTACGTCATCGTCCGTGGAGTGGTAGAATCGTCGTGCAGTAGCAGCAGCAGTCTAATGATGTCTAACCACTGAGTGTCTCGAGTAACCACTGAGTGTGAGTAACTCCGCCATAGGTACTCCACGTGCGCTTTTATAACGAGATAGTCACGAAGAAAACCAATCACAGGTCAAGCAATACAAGCGGACAAAGAGATTAACTATTGGTCATCAGGTGAGATTGACTATTGGCCAATCGGGCCCACCACCTGATTAACGATGAGTATCCAATGGGGCCAGAGTCCGAATTTAATGAAGTGTTCCTATGGGTGCTCTGGATCGTCATACTTTCAAATGCGTTCAACAGAAGTTGATTATTAATCGGCTGCACCAGTTTCAAGTTTTTTATCGAGACGCTATGTCCACTTTTTATTGAGTGTTTGGCGATGGCAGATTGATGGATCCTACCAAAACGTCTATGTGCGAGATGTTCTTTCCATCCACACCAGTATTTTCTTTTGTTTTATAAAACTGTTGTGGTTAAAGAGTTATTTTGTCGTTATTTCATTGTCAATATCCACATACAACCTCTTATTTCGGTTCGTCATATTTTACGGGTTTTAAATATGTCTTCCGATTATTTATCTAGGAAATTCAAAAGCACCAAAACCGTGGATGGTAGAACATTTGCTTCTGTCACCTCCAGTTCTGCTAGCAATGGAATTATGAATTGACCCCCAATGAATTGACCAGAGTATATACATATGTGGGGAACTTAATGAATCTTCTCAAGGAAAAGAGCAAAGATTTGCCTCAGTTTGTCTCAGCCGAATTAGAAATTAATCATGGATAGACACTCCTATAGAGTAATTAAGCAAGGAAAGCTTCGTTGCACTATTTGGAACGCGAGGGGGCTCTCGCAATCGCATAGAGTTTTACAACTTTCTTACATGTTGGAATATTGATATTGCGTTTGTGTGTGAGACTCATCTCAAACCGAGTCAGACCTTCGAATTGCCTGGTTATTCGATTTACCGCAAGGATAGACCCCTTATAAATGCTGCTGGCCCTGCGTCTGGTGGGGCAGCAATCATAGTAAAACAAGGCATCGACCATCGTGAAACTACCACAACCATCTTCGTGGGAATGGAAGCCGTGTCAGTCATTATAAAGCCAGAGTTTGTGCAATATAGATAAGTTTCAATTTTTTACAATTTGTAGAATTCCTGCTATTCAGGCTTTTCTTATCAGTAACAGGAGATAATAGAGAGTTAGCAGACTATTGAGAAAGAGTGGAAAGACAACACAGGAAGCAATCCTATAGCACCCTGCTGTAATGAGCAAATGGTAAGCAAGTAAATAGAAGAATCGGCAACCGCTAGAGTACACAAAGTGTTGAATGGCCAAGTTTTGCTTCAGGACATCGAGAGAAAAGTGGGAATTGCAACAACATCAAGTGTACATCTAAAGTAAGATTACGTGAGTAAGAAATTATTTAGGCTAGCAGTGGCATCCTTGGAGAGGTCCATCCATTGTGAGCCTTTAAAAATTTTCTTTCGAATTTTCGTTAAGAATATTACTGTATTAATTCTAAGCGTTTTCATGTGTTTATTTTTAAGATTTCGCAAAATTTAATCAAAAAAAAATTCCGAGCCACATAGGGTTTATCTCATAGCTTATTTGGTAGCACATCAAATCCAAACATGAAACTGAGATGCTGATAATGAGATGATTGAACGTTCGTTTCCAAGAATTATTAATAATGAGCATAGAATGATGATGTAGTGACAGGACATTAATAAGGTAGCGTCTATTGATGAGGCAAGGGAGTCATGCGTGTCCCCCTTGGGCTCCATATCAAACGTCCATACGACTGGCATAAATTTATGTGTCTGGAAAGGTAAGAGAAAGAACGAGTGTAGGTCAAAGAAACTCTGCAACTAAAACAGAAAAAGCTATACAGGTATTTGAAACATCTTAACAACCGGAGTTTCGAATAGAGAAGATGGTATAAGAGCTTCTAAGTCAAGGGAGGATGAGCTTCTTCAGAAAATCTTGAGCCTAAAGTATCTGGTGATGCTCCACAATGGTGAGGAAAGTCAAATTTGACCTTGTGCTCAAGTATAGAAAACTGTGAGCCTCGCAGACTTTTCGTATTATCAACCCCCACCACTTCTATTATCTATGCGTAATTGATCAAGTAGCCAATGGGGCTGGTATGGCAGTGGGGGTAGTTTAGAGGGGGCATGATGCCAATCCTGACCTAGGGGTATAAAACATCCTAGGATAAATTAAACCCAAGTATAATCTATCCGGGGGTATATTCTGTCCTATTACACAGGGTGAAAACAGGTGCTGGTAGTAGGCCGAGTTAATTTTGGTCTTTCTATATACCTGTGAAGTGTCAGCTTACTGCTGTACCCATAACCAGCCACAATTATGAAACCCAGTTGAAAAGTTTTGTTACATTTCATGTGCCTTTTTTCGAAGTCCTTACAGCCTCATGGGTGGTAAAATATTTCTCGGGTTTTGTTGCAGTCAGTGAGATAACGGTATACTTCGTCCAATGTCACGATGTATTTCCATTTTTCTCCAGCTAGATGGCGCTCATAGAGCTTTCGGCAGTTGGTGCATCATTCACTAACATGGCCGCCAGCATGTCGAGATCAGTTGAGAGCCATTCAAAACAAAAGAAGAAGCACAGATTCTTCTGAAATTGTTTTCATCCATAACAACACACGATCACATACTGCTGTGCTAAACTAACAGCTTCTTGACCAATTTCAATAGAAAGTGTTCGTCGGGCCCCCCCCCCCCGTACAACACAAACAAATTGCCGAGTAACTTTCATTTTTTTAGAGAACTGAGGAAAGGTCTAGGAGGACAGCGCATGCACACAAATGAAGAGCTTTAATAAGACCTACCGCAACATGCTGGCAGGAAAATTCTATGAAGAGGGTATTGGAAAACTTCTCCATCTCTATGATAAATGTCTCAATCTTTACGGTAACTATGTTGAAAAGTACTTGATTCCTGATAACAACATCATTTTGTTATGAATCTTGTCTTATTCTGTATCCCATCGACCATGGAAAAAAAAACCCGCGTATTCTCTGCCTGATAGGACGGTAAATTCAATATAGAAGCATAGCAAGAAATAATAATTTTAAATTTTAACGATAATTAGAGACCTATCTAATTTAACATACTATATTTTTTAAAATACTTGTCAATTAATTATAACTCTTAATGAGTGATGAAAATTAAAAAAATTTGATAATTAAAACCACTAATTAAAGAAAAAAAATGGCATTAATATTATGAATATAAGGAAATCATAATGCCACCAAGCTCTTTCTATGTCCTAAAGTTTATTGTTTTTCTTTCATTTCTTTATTATTCTAAAGCCGCTCGCCTCTGAACAAGACGGACAAGGGCTATTGCAATGTCATTAGTCTGGAAGGATGCTACACGATGGTCAGAAATGGCGACATTTACGGCGAGAAAATAGAAGGACCTGACGATTGCTATGATCAAGATTTCAACATTTTGATTAAATCTCTCAATTTCACCTGTGATGCGAACTTCGAAATGATAAAGTAAAATTTAATTTCTTTTACTATTGATTTATTTATTTATTTATTTATTTATATATATATATATATTTATTTTTTTAATGAATCCCCTAATGAGAAGAAAACTCCCTGGCCACGTTATTCTATCACATACGTTAATCGTATAGTCGAGTTTCTGCACTACTTTATAAGTCACTTTTTGTCGATCCATCTCTTATTTCAAGATAATAGCTTTGTAACCCCTTGTATTTAATTTGTGTGTTTGTTTTTGTGCTCAAATTTTGTAACCAATATTTTGTTCACTTCGTGACTAACTACAGGTGTGCAATTTTTCTCAACGTCGTCTTCTCAGCTGACTTTTTTCGTACCAGGTTCCTTCTTTTTCGTCGGCTATGGATACACAGAACTGACTTCTTATGGTCAGATTCTCCAAATAGTCTCAGTACATGGACACCAGTGTTGTTAATAGATTTTGGGAGCATTGCTTTGAACATCCTGAGCAAACAGCACGGCTTGGCCTTGAAATCCACATTGACTGGGATTGCACCATGATCGAGATTGAGGTCTTTGCTTTCTGCTTGTCTAGTGCTATTTGCAACCAAGGCATAGCACCAGCATACCTTCTGTTGCAAATACATATGCTACTGGTATCTCCAACTAGCTGTTTCATTTGGAACAGATCTGGCAATATGATCCTATAATGTGTTCACGTGGTTTTTGAATGTCTCTGCGTTAGTATCCATGTCCAGAAATAATGGAAGTGATTGTCCATTGGCAGGTGTCTCCACGCATTATTGCAAGGCTTTGTATTATAATTCGTTCGAAGTTACAATGCAAAGACCAAAAGATCTTTTGATGTTATTTATCTTTTAAAAAGTATTAAAATGTAGTTAAAATTAAAAAGTTGCCTTCATTCATTCGCCATTCGTTTGTGCTGTGTTTTTTCTAATTTGTGAATGACGTTTGAGAATATTTTATATCAAATCTCGCACTAAGATTAGCCTCGGGTTTTGTTTTATTTAAAGAATGAATTTTTTTTTCATGTAAAAATGGGTCCCAAATCAAAAGGGCATTTTTGTGCACCCACAGACAATGAAGACACCGCTAAATTACATGCGCCATCAAACAAATTCCTCATCTTTATTCACAGTTTTGAAGATTTTTTTATGAGCACATTCGATAAAATAATATGCAAAACGGGCGTGAAAGCTGAATTGATTAGGCTTTTAAATGAACAAAAAATCTCTTTTCTTAGTACTTGCACAGATTCAAGATTTAAAGATTATATCGTTGACCTGTTTTTCAGGACGAGAGGATACCACTCACTGAAAATAAAATCTGAACCTTTCTTAGCTCTGAAAGAAAAAAGAGTAGGAAATATTTGAAAGTGATCCATATCTGAAATCTATGTATACAATTCCATATTTGAATATTCAGAGTATAAAGAAATTTTTACATTTAGTTTTTATGGAACTAAAAAATTTCAAATTTCAGCTCTTCTTTAATCCTGTAGAGCATAAGGCCTTTTACATATAAAAATCCTGACGTTGAGGTAAAATTATGTTAAATTCAATAACTAAAATTCACCCTAACTAAAAAAGCATTTAATGAAAATTAAACAAATTATATTACCCTCAATTAGACACAAATTAATTTAGGCACAATTCCATCCCAATTCCAACAATTTACAATTTAAATTCATTAATAAATTTTAGTTTGTGATTAAAAATTAAAAATAGTTTTTGTCTTAAAATAGTTTTGCTTCTTACATTAGAAATGAATTTAAATTGTAAATTGTTGGAATTGGAGAGGAAATGTATTTAAAATAGCTTTAGGAATCTCCCATGTTAATTCAGATTAATATATTATTTTTTAATTAAAAAAAAAAATATTTTTTGATTTTTTTTTTTTAAATTTTTAAATTCAAGTTGAGGTGAATTTTTATTATTGAATTTAACGTAACTCATCTCTCTCCTACAGTGACTGTAAGCTAAATTTTGTGAACCTGCATGCTTTTGTAAATTCATTTTTCTTTTATATTTTCCATTAAAAAAAGCTCTTCTGCAATACTAAGTGATTTGTTTTTATTCATTCAAAAAATTTAAAACTCGACACATAATAAAAAAGAAGACAGGTAAACGAGACAAACTCATAGAAGACATTGAAAAAATGAGCGTCTGCTTGTATTGTAATATAACAGTCATTGTAGGGCGCCACCAGCAAATGAGCATCTGCTCACTAACATCACTTACAATGGAAAGAACTTACTTCTTTGCTGAATTCTCCGGAATCTGCGCTGCAAAATTGGATGTCAACGTTATGGCTGCCGATGTCGTGGCGATCCATCGATTTGGTCCCCGAGTCCCACTTCTAACAGGCCCGTGTTGGTCCATTAATGTCCGCAGCTATACGGGATAAAATCGCTAAAAATCGCCAAAAGCTACGGCAGTCATCAGCTGTTTTTCTATAGTTTATTTCAATTTATCCTTGTACTACAGGAACAGATAGGAGCCATTTTAAGCCTCACTTGGACTTTGTGTTATTACGTCCAAGAAAATAGATCTACGAGCCATAAATTTCTCGTACTATAAATTTTATTTAAAGCCACAGGGTGCTCATGACCTATTTAAGGATGGCGCCCAGTTCTGCCATCTTGCCACTGGCAAAAGCTTAGTAAGACTGCATTACCTGTATTGAGTTTTTTAAGTATCAAGCTACTTCATAGTTATTTATTTGCCCGGAGAACTTGTACTAAATTTAGATACGTATATCATAATAAATACTGTCGCATTATACGTCTGACTACTATTACTCTTATTTAAATAATTATCCTTTTGAAAAAAAAACTATCAAGTGCAAGTTATGTCTAACAATTGAATTGATCAGCAGATCCAATTCTAGCAGTATATAAGCTGACATAAAGTACGATTTTAAGTACTAGATAGAGAATTTTCCACTTAAAGTTCTTTACACAATTGATTAGTTTATTGCAGTTAGCAGCAATAAAAAATGCAAAGAATAATATTATACAAAGTCTTACATTTGTTATGATACATGTACACGTATAACACACCTGCAATATGTACATTATATATACAATCTGAAAATGTATACAATATTTACAACCTTACAGGTATACAAACCTGAAAATAGAGACACAAATAAAAATCTCATTGATGCTGGAACAAAATTATTTTAGTCTTTGTTCCTTATTTTAGGTCCAGTTAAGCCATTTAGTCGTTTATTCCGATAATTTTACAAATTCTTCCACATTTCTGCTCGCTCCTATTTGGCTCCAATGTGTCCAATGCTTCTTTTTGCCAGTGGCAAGATAGCTGCTCTGTAATTAATTTTTTAAATAATAATAAAATATATTACTACGTGCATGCGCAGTTTGTATCCCAAGCTGTAGCTCACTCCGACTGCTAACCTCGTCCCCCTATTATGCTGGAAGTTATAAACGGTTATGTTGAAACAGATTTTAAATGTTTTGACTGTGTCTCGTTATCGACTGCTGCGTGATGCTAAACTGAAGTTGGGCGCACAGCATGTATAGTGCACCAGTGGACGAATCTTTTCTCGAGTCCGTCTCGGAGAACCTTTCAAGATGTCCTCGGAGGACGACTTCCAAAGATGTCATGCTTCACAATTTCGCACCCCTTGATAATCACTGGTGAGATTAGCGCTCTCCTCTTCCTCTAGGTACGTTAAGATCTGTAAGATTTAACTGTTATTGATCGTTAGCAGGACGTTATTAACTTTATCTTGGAGTTATAACTGTAACCTTTGCTTTGCTGTTTTGTGTTTTATCTTCGTAGCCGAAGTTGATTGTTATTATTGTTTGATAGTTTCCTTACGTATTAGAGGTTTTTTGTTTGTTTGGCGATTTATATTATAAGAACTTATTTTGCTGAGATAGTTTTATATATTCTTTATGTGGACTGTAGATACACTTTAGATTGGTAGAATCTTGCTCCTTTCTCCTCTCTATATGATTTGGTCCTTATGTTTTTATTTGTATAATAAGAATCTTATTAACATCAAGTGTTATATATGTATCTTCTGTCTGCTTTAACCTCTGATTGTATATTTCTAAATGATAAAATTTTGCGTTTAATATGGATTGTATACCGCCTATCTCTATAAGTTCTGCAAAGGCTCTTTTTTTGTTACGTCTTTTCAATATCCGGAGTTTATCTGCAAATCTTGTTAATTAATGTCGATCTTCTAGATATTATCCTCTCTGTGATTATTTTCTCTGTCATTATTAGTGGAAATCTTGTGTAACGATCACTCAGATATACAGCTGGTAAGCATGA
>JAHWFO010110989.1:214129-231986 GCA_023313115.1 Rhysida immarginata | reverse complement strand
CACAATATCACGGTCTATGAGCAACATATATATGCTTACTATCAGGTAGGCCGGATTCTTGCCATCTCCGTTCAACTGGATTACAATATTTCTCCTTCTCTGCTGCATTAAATATTTCCCCTTTTTCCTGCTCAGAACAGAACTCTTTCTGACTTTCCAAGTATTCGTTCTTGATATATATTCCTCCATAATTGCCTCATTGCTCATGCACTGATCCAGGACCAATGTGCGAGCTTTAATCTTCACGCTTCTATTTTTACTGAGGGGTGATGAGCTCGCTCCTCGCTTTGTCTCTACTCCTCGCCTAGGCCTTCGTATGTGATGGCTTTTTCTTCGCCCAGACTCTACGTGCTATGTCATCAGTTTAATTTTTTTGCTCCAAACCAATCTGATGACATGACAAGGACAGCCGTCTTAATATAAGTATGAAAGAAAAAGCCATTATATCAGAGTTGATGTTATGAAGTGCAATATATCAGGGCACATATAAGGATCCTAGAGACGTCCTAGAATATTATTTTGATCTACGAGATTCAGTATGTACAAGGTACTTGCGACGTATTACCTGATTTGGAACCTCAGCCATGTCTATTTCAAGCCATTGCTGAAGTGACATCAATAATCTGAAGATTAAAAGAGGTAATTGATACCTGTTAACATTAATTGCCTATTGGCAATTGGAATATAAGGTCAATGAATAATTAATTGTCTATTGTTCGAAATTAGTTTTCAGTTGTATAATTGTGTATTTGAGTTCTTCTAAGGCATTAAGTTTTGAACCAGGAAACACACCTAATGGAAGATGATACTATGTGTACTTGATTGAGATGTGTGTGATAAACACTACTAAGCTGTTTTTCTTCTAAGATAAATTGTGGTCTGAACTCTATATCAGGATCTAGTAATGAAACTCTGAACTTAATTTTAGTTAATTTATCATTGAGCCTGAGGAATTGGGATACCGATTCTAACGGGAGCATTTTTTAAGAGAGCATTTCCCATAGTGAGACCAATTGTATCCCTGACATTGAATGGGGAAATTTTAGTCAATACATGCAAGCTTTATTTATTATAAGACTGTTTACTATTGATCTTATGAGCTCAGGATCTGCTCCTGATAAACCCTTTCTGAGGAGAAAATAATGCACCACTGTGGCAGCCTACATCATAATGGAGTATTTTTCCCACAAATTCTTGGATCGCAAACACTTTGACTTGTGATTCCTAATAATGTTATAGTGAAGGTTTTGGTGTATGAAATTGAACCAGATTAACTGGACACTATGAATTATGGCTAATTGTAAAGTTGTCACCAGTGGAGTTATGGAAATGGCAAAATCCGTGGAATAAAAAAATTATTAAAGGACATAGGAAACAGGAAAAATTATGATATAAATGATTATCGAGTTTTCTGACTGCTTGGGCAAAGATGTAAAGTCATTAAAGGGGATTAAAGACTATAAAGCAGAATATGTAATTAACATGAAAAGTGCATTTTTTTAAAAGCAAAATAAAAATCCCCATGTTTATACAGTGTTACATACCAGTGAGATACGTACAGCCAAAGGGAAAATTAAGGTAAGTGTAGGCAAAAATTTACAGTTTTACTACAAAACAAAGGGGAGGAAAGCGATACTACGAAACCCCGGGAAAGATAAGGTTACATTCCCAGATAAAAGCTCCCAAAGAAAGAATTAAATAAATAAAAAATTGAAACATTTACAAAAAGGAACCTTCCCGTGAAAAAACCCGGAAAAACTATGAGTAAGATTCAGAGCTTTTGAGGTAAAGAAAAAGGGTAAAAAAAATTAACCCAGGAAGGTACCAAGTAAAAATTGTAATCTTTATTACAAAGAAAAAAGTAGTTAGAATTTATACTGCTTACAATTCACAAAGCCAAGGCAAGAAAATGATTTAAGACAAACAAATCTCAATTCTACTTGGTAACGAAAAGAGAATACAAATAAAGAGTGGTGTCAGAGGAGATAACAGGACACGAGAAGACGGAAAATAGCACAGCAAAGCAGGATTCGAAGTCTATGAAGAAACAAAGGGCACGCAGACGGCAACAACGACTAAACAGATAGGCGGAACAATAAAAGTACAACACACACGATGAGGGGCAAGAGGACTTGATGACGGCAACGTAATGAAGATGAATCCGAGGCACCTGAAGAAGAAAGGAAAAAAAACCGCAACAGCAAGGAGAAAACAAGTAAACCTTGGGAGGGGTAAAGATAAAAGGAAACTACATACTAATAATACGAGATAAAAGACTGAGAGGGTCAAACAGATGTTAGTAGATAATTAGGGTGAGCTAAACCTAAACCAAACCTGCGTCAGGGCCTCGGAGGAGAAAAAAACGAAACCGGCATGGACGAAAAAAAAACGAAACAAATTCAGTACACAACATCATGGTAGAGCGAAGAGGACTTTGGATGAAGAATGATAGAGTTCAGTTCCAGTCCATTCAGGGCTTAGGACCTTTCGAGGTTTCGTACGCAACACGGAAGATATTGATCACAGAGTTAAGAGGGCCTTTTCTCAGTAATGGGACCTGGTGGTGTGCTGTGTTAGATCTGGACTTCGTACTGCAAATTATTTACTTATTAAACTTTGTCAGCTTAAACCAGCTTTTATTAATCTGTGTTTACAACTTTATTGTTGAAGGTTAAAATTTATTTGTTATTACAAACGTTCCCTCTCTTTCTCTGCTGTCACCTACACAGAGGCTTGCAGGAAGGCCGTGACAATGAGATAATTGATACCTGTTAATTGTCAATTGGAAACTCGATAATAAGATCAATGAATACATAATTGCCTATTGTTCTTGTGACATGTCAGTGTATGATCATGTTATGTCAGTTGACTGTGACGTGTGCCCAGCAAAACACGAGTTGTTTGTTGTTGTTTTATATATGTTTACATTTAATACTCTGTTTACACTGATAGTTGTGAATAATTAATTTAATTGAATTAACGTTAGTCTGTTTATTATTTGTATTATTTCTGTTCCTTATTTGTTGTTGTTGAGGTTGTAATGTTTCTTTTATAATGTTACTAGCAGAGGACCCGGCGTTACCCGGGATAATTACGCTTGTAGGTAAATAAAACAACCTCAAAAAGCTAAATTAAACCTCCAAATTGGTTAAATAATAACTCAATCACTACAATATAGAGCAAAGGGACTATCCATTCTAAGAAAAATCCAAATGGCAGGAATTTACCTCTTCACTGAAAAAATCTATTCTAGATGATATACCAGGACTTGATTTACCGAAAAAATTTTTTTTAAAAGCTCGCAATGGATGGACCTCTCCAAGGATGCCTTCTCGTCTAAATAATTTTTTACTCACGTAATCTTACTTTAGATATACACTTGTTGTTGTTGCAATTTCCTTTCTTCTTTCGATGTCTTGAAGCAAAAATTGGCCATTCATCACTTTGTGTAGTCTAGCGGTCGCCGAATCTTCTATTTACTTGCTAACCATTTGCTACAGCACGGAGCTAAAGGGGTGCTTCCTCTATCGTCTTTCACTCTTCTCAATAGTCTGCTAACTCATTATCTCAAGTTACTGATCATTTTTAAAGATTTTCAAGAAATTATTAAGGACTAAGTACTCTTTTTTTCTAAGAAAAGCCTGATTAACAGGAATTCTATGCATTGTTACAAACTTTGCCTTTCATTGTTGGTAATGAGATACATATTGTGGCCCAGACAGGCATACCATACGTCAAGATGGTCCTAACAATGACCTTATAGAGTGGGAGTTTATTATCAATGTTTAGAGCACTATTCCGGCCCAGCAGAGCAATCAAGCTAAACTTGGCTCTCCTGGCCTTATTCAACGCATAAGTTGCGTGGGGAGTCCAGGTAAGTTTAGAGTCAATGATAACACCAAGATATTTATAAGTTTCAACCCAGTCCAGTTTTTTGCCATATAGTGTTAGAGAATCTAATGATCTCTTTCTCTTCTTGGAGACAAACATCGCCTTGCATTTGTCTACATTCAATTTTAGCCTCCACTTGCTAAACCAGCTTTCACACTCCTTTAGAGCCTTCTGTAGCCGCGAGACTACTACGGCTGGTTGACGAGCACAGGTCAGTATAGCAGCGTCATCTGCGTAAAAAAAGAGCTTACATTTGGAAGGACTTGGAAAGTCTCGCATAAAGTAATTGAATAATACTGGCCCCAGGACTGAACCCTGTGGGACACCAGCTTTTACTTCATACATAGGAGATAGGCTATCTCCAACTCTGGCCTGAAAGAACCGGTTGGAGAGAAACGAGTGTATCAGTGTAATTATGTCTTGAGGAAATCCATCCATAATCACTTTAAAAATAAGACCATCGTGCCAGACTTGGTCGAAGGCTTTGTGTACATCGAGGAAAACGACCCCACAATACATAGAGAGATTAAGGGGCTCATTGATATCCGCTGCGAGCCTCCATGTCTGGAGTTGGCAGGAATGGTTTGAGCGAAAGCCAAATTGTTCATCGCGGATGAGATCGTTGGCATCACAGTACTCATTGAATCTCTTGAGAATTGTTTTTTCCAGGATTTTGGAGATTGATGGTAACAAGCTGATGGGCCTGTAGCTAACAGGATTTGCAGGATTTTGTCCTGGCTTAGGAATGCTTAAGACAACTGATTGCTTCCAAGCATCCGGGAAGTAAGTGTTCTTCCATCAGTCATTAATCACTTTTGCAATATCTTGAATTGTATTTTCAGGTAAATTTTTTAAAGCACTGTTCTTAATAGAGTCTTTACCTGGAGCTTTTCTCGTTTTTAAATTTTTAATGATGCTTTGGACTTCATTTATATCAATGCTTTGTTTTGGTAATTCATTGCCGTGAATATTATAGAAGCCAGTTATGCAGGATTTTACTTTCTCAGACATATCAAGTCCTATTTGCCGACCATCAGTAGGCGTGACAAACTGTTCTGAAAGTGAACTTGCAATAAGCTTCGCTTTTTCATCATCATTCGTGATGAATTTGCCATTTTGGGCTAACAGTGGTGGGATATTAATGGCTTTATTATTTTGTAAGGCTCGAACCATGCACCAAATAGAGTTATCGTGGGTCGACAGACTCTTAACTTTATCGCTCCACCTGTCATTACGAAGTGCTTTTACCTCCTTTGAACTCTTCTAGTGAGCCTATTTTACGTGGTCTTAAGCCATGAATCACCAGTTCGGTACCACTGCCTTCTAACCTTATTCCTTTGCTCAATTAATTGTTTGATTTCTGGTGTGAGATCAAGGTGATCAGCTCGCTTCGACTCAAAGGGTGAAGCACTAGAGTCAATAGCTGCATTTATACGTTTAGTAAGCCTTTTCACATTAGTATCTATGTCGCTCGTACTATGTACGTTATTTAGTGGGTCGTCATCGTTTTTGAGAATTTCTCTAAAAAACTTCCAGTCTTGTTTGAGCCTCAGTTCTTCTTTGAGGTCAATGTTTACGTTGTCAAAATTTAGTGCAACTGGTTTATGGTCTGAGGATAGATCATTGACAGTATAGATACTGAATGATTTGTAGAAGCCCTTCAACAACACAATATCAAGTACATCGCTTGAAGGAGAATGATCACAATAATATGTATCATCCACAGGGCTTACTGCAATAATATCAGATTGCCTTTGCACGTAGCCATACAAAAGGACACCGTTTTGGTTATGGCATCTTGAATTCCAGTGCGAGTGCTTAACGTTCAGGTCTCCAGCCATAATAACCGGAATATTCCCGGAAAACAGCTCGTCAAGCTCATTGGCATCGAATTATGCTTGGGCGCATTATATAGAGCCACTAGTTTCACCTCTCCCAGTGTGGCATCAGTAATGATAGCAGAGGCAGCTTCCATTCCCATATAGTCTCGGGTTGGTTCCTCCCGATGATGAATGCCATTATTAATAATAATTGCTGACCCACCTGACGGGGACTTTACTGTAGTGGAAAGAATTCTGTCTTTACGATAGACACAGTAACCAGGTAGCCTGAAGTCGCGGTCTGGCCTTAAGTGTGTCTCACATAGAAATGCTATGTCTATATCCCATTGGGTTAGGAAGTTGTAAAACTCAATACGCCTCCGGGGGACCCCCCTGGCGTTCCATATTACACAACGAAGTTTACCTCGATTTGTAATAGAATAGCATCGATCAGCCATACTGTCAGTGTTTATTCGTAAGTTTTCCACTCATCAGTGGCATTTTCTTGCCCAGTTCGTTTAACAAATTGCATACACTGCCAATTTGTTTATACATTACTTGAAAATCATTCACGTTAATGCTCTTATCTTGTTTGGAGACCATTGAGGCATAGGAAATCTCCAGGGACACTTTAGTACTTTGCACTCTCCTGACTTGCGGATATTTAGGACATTTTGTGTAACTGGAGGTGTGTTGTCCATTACATCGAATACATTTTGGAGGATTTTGTCCTTTTACATTTGGGCAGTCTTTTGACTGATGATCTTTAGCGCATTTGTTACAACGGGGGGATTCCGTACAACCCATAGATACATGGTCAAATCGCAAACAATTATAACATTGTAAAGGTTTCTTATTACCTCGAAATATTTCAACACTGACAGCTAAGGGCCCTATGCGGGTCACACTTTTAAGTGTCTTATTGTGTTCAGTGTTTGATAACAGAACCAGGATCATAAGCATATCTATTGATCCTTTGGCTTTTTTAAGCCTAATCACTTTCTCAGGAAAGTAGTTTGCCTTTTTCAGGTCTTCCTTAAAATCGTTAAGGTCATAGGTCACGTCTACATTTCGTATAACGTATTTGAGGACTTTTTCCGATTTAAGTTGATGATGCTGAATCTTTAGCACGTTATCAGCCTTAATGCCAGACACCAATTTACTATGCGTTTCCTCATCATGACACCTTATTTTGATCGTCTCTGCTCTGCCTGTGTGTACAGTAATTTGGTTAATCGCCACATGCTTTTGAATCTCGCCCAGGATTTGCTTGATTGGCTGACCGTGAGTACGTATTATGATTGGAGTAATTGCGAGCAATTCTCCTATCTAATTGTGCAATAGTCCTTAGGGTAATGTTCTGGAAAGTTTGGCGTTCCTTCCATCTTGTCTTGCAAATCGTAGCCCAGACGGGCATGCCATATAGCAAGATGACACGAACAATTATTTTGTATAACAGTAGTTTGTTATCAACACTGAGGGCACTATTACGACCCAACAGAGCAATTAAGCTAAACTTTGCTTTTTTGGCCTTCTTCATCGCATAAGTCACATGCATATTCTATGATAGTTTTGAATCAATAACAACGCCAAGGTATCTATAATTATCAACCCATTCCAAGTATTTGCCATATAATTTTAAGGAGTCAAGATTTCTCTTTTCCTTCTTAGTGATAAACATTGCTTTGCATTTGTCGACATTCAGTTTTAATCGCCACTTGCTAAACCAGATTTCACATTCTTTAAGGGCTTTCTGCAAACGTGATACAACAACACTAGGCTGGCGTGCCCATGTCAGTATAGCAGCATCATCCGCATAAAAATATAGCTTGCAGTAAGTCACGTATATAGTAATTGAACAGAACTGGCCCCAGCACTGATCCTTGTGGGACACTACCATTTATCTCACAGGTATCAGATAATTCATCTCCAACTCTGGCCTGAAATGACCTGTTGGATAGAAACGAGTGAACTAGACTAATTAAATTATGTGGGAAACCATCAGATATCATTTTATAAATAAGGCCTTCATGCCAGACCTGATCAAATGCTTTATGAACATCTACGAAGATGAAACCGCAATACATCGAAAGATTAAGGGGAGTGTAACATCCGCTATAAGTCTCCAAACTTGGAGCTGGCAAGAATGTTCCGCCCGAAAACCAAATTGTTCTGCGCGGATGAGATTATTGGTTGTGCAGAAATCTAAGAATCTTGTGAGAATTGTTCTCTCCAAGACTTTGGATATAGAAGACAGCAAACTGATGGGCCTGAGCTTACAGGGTTTGCAGGATTTTGACCGGGTTTAGGGATACTTAGAACAACAGACTGTTTCCATGTATCCGGAAAGTAACAGTTATCCCAACAGTCGTTTATAATTTTAGTGATATCACTACTTACATTTTGCGGTAAGGTTTTTAAGACATTGTTATTAATAGTGTCTTTACCTGGTGCCTTCTTTTTCTTGAGTTTCTTAAAGCAATTTTGAATCTCAGCTACCTGTATTTTATGTTTGGCCACATGATGGCTATTGTTGTAATACTTTGTTATGCTGCTTACTACCATTTTAGATATTTCTAGTCCTTCTGGACGATCATCCTTTGGAGTCACAAATTGTTTTTTAAGTGACTCAGCAATAAGCTGTGCTTTGTCTTGGTCATTAGTTATGAAATGTCCATTAGTGTCTAAAAGCGGTGGAATAATCATGGCCTTTTTGTTTTGTAAGGCTCGAATCATGCACCATATAGAATTGTCCTGGGTTGACAAGCTCTTCACCTTCTCATTCCATCTATCGTTCCGAAGTTTATTTACTTCCTCATGTACTCTTCTCGTAAGTCGGTTATATTTGGTTTTAAGCCAAGGCTCTCGTGTTCGGTGCCATTGCCTCCTTATCCTGTTTCTTTGATCTATTAGATACTTGATTGCTGGAGTAAGATCGAGATGGTCAGGCCGTTTCACGTCTACTGGAGAAGCACAAGCATTGATGGCTTCAGTAATACGTGTACTGACCCTTTCAACATTTATGTCTATTTCCTCTGTACTATGCACGTCATTGAGTAGATTACTGTCATTTTTGAGAAGATCTCTGAAAAGTTTCCAATCTTGTTTAAGCCCCATTTGTTCTCTGCAGTCAATATTGAGATTTTCAAAATTCAGTGCGACAGGTTTATGATCTGAAGATAAATCATCAACAGTAAAAATATCGAATGGCTTATAGAAGCCTTTCAGCAAAACAATATCAAGGACATCACTTGTAGGTGAGTGATCACAGTAATACGTGTCGTTTACAGGACCTATCGCAATGATATCAGTTTTGCTCTGTATATATCTAGATAATATGACACCGTTCTGATTATGACGTTTGGAGTTCCACTGCGAGTGCTTAGCATTCAAGTCACCCGCCATTACCACTGGGATGAAATAACGACAAAATGACTCTTTAACCACAACAGTTTTATAAAACGAACGGCGAAATCGTCCAGTATCGCTATCCGCCATGTTTTCGTAACTTGATTTCGTATCTCTACCGGAAATAATTCCCATTTCCTATGACTTGGCTCGTAAAGCTGAGTATGGCGCTGTTAGATGAGGCGGGAGTTCCTAAACACTTGAAGATGGATGATACAAATTATCTACTAAGTACTGTATTCTTATATTCGAGTCAGAGAGCTATAACCTAATAAAATGAGTCCTACGATCTGGAAATTGCTGTGAGTGTACTGTTTCCGTATGCGCCATGTTTTTCTGATATTATTCAAATTACAGTGTTTATTTCTCTTCTTTTGGTCTATAAATCGAATCGGGATGCACTCCACAGTCTAGGTTCCATGATCGAATTATGCATACATTTACAAGGTAAGTCTACAAACTTCAATTAGTCATTTTGTTACTTTGCCCTTGTTTTAAAACAATTTTTGTTCTAAGGGGTTGGGTAGTTAATCGTGATTCTCAATGTTCCGTCTAACTAAATTAGAGCCTCTGTCTTTTGTAAGATTTTTTCTTTACTTGAGAGAGTACAGGATCACGGCCTGAACGAATGGGAAAGATAAGGGGGGGACCTAACTGCGGGTTAGTTAGTTATATTAGTAAGGGAGCACCGTTCTTAAAACTATTGGATACCTCTGTGCTTCAATTTAATAGCTGACGCAAACATCAAAATCACACCATCCAACCTGGGCGTGAACTGCAATTTGGGCCGAATGTGTAACGGTACTTCCTTCCATCTGAGCCTTGCCTCACCAAAAACGAGATCTTTTCGGAACTGACTGGGCAATATCTCGTCTCTCTTTTTCGACTTTTCCTGAAAAGAGTAAAATACAAAAGACTGCCTCTGGCAGAATACAGCAAACATGGCCTGAGTTAATTTGCCTCGTACCGGAAGAATGCAGTGGATTATGCAGTGAACTCCAGATCCAATTTTCCTTCGACGTTCTTCTTACATCGGTTGCAACCTATACGCTCAATTGCTTCACTTATTCTTTTCACGCTTCCTGACATCGTGGTGTTGATAAACTGGTCCCGGAGTCGGATCCCACCATTGTAAAACCTGGAGTCTCCAAAAACCACGCTCCATTCTTCTGGCCAGATCAAAAACTATGTCATTCTGCCTCGACAAAAGCTTCTTACCAAAAATAGACCTTCTTAACTATGCATTGTTACCGACGACGCGCGCTTAACAAAGGATTTCCGGGTAAGAAATTTGCTCATCCATAACAATAACGTAGTTGCTCATAACAGTAACTAACATATTTTTCTTAGTTCATATTATACTTTTTTCTCTGTGTCCAGTTTTGTTTAATAAACATATTTTTTCCAAGTGCTATATTTTTATTTGATCACTGTATTTCATTTCACTTTCTTTGAACGGTATGGCTCACTACGAAATCATGTCAAGGCTTTTATCCAGATAAATATTTTTCAGGCAAAATAGGGGGGGGGACCTTCATAAACCACTTTGATATTTATCTGTAACCTTAACGGAACGTCAAAATTCATTATTGGCATTACAACACATATATCTGTACCGTCGTTAATAGGATTTTAGGTGGTTCTAAAACCCTAAAAAGGAGATCTGGGAGATCTGTGTATTTGGAAATTATAGGCCAATATCATTTTTACCTATAATTATTTGAAAAGCTTTTTTACAAGCGTCTAGTATATTATATCTGAAATAATAAATTAATTAACTCTAGTCAGCATGGGTTCGTTGCTAAAAATCACTGAAACTGCTTGTTACAAGTTACTAGAATACATCTCCACCGAAAAAATAAAAAAGGAAATAATTGTGGCAATATTCGTAGACTTTGCAAAAGCCTTTGATTCTATTTTAATCTCTAACTTAATAACTAAATTGTTGCAGCTACATAATATTAATGGGCCTCCTTTAGCATGGCTAGTGAGCTTTCTTGCCGATAGGAGATATTATATCAGTGAAGGAGGTGTTGAATCATTAGTAATCTGTCGTAATTGTGGTGTCCCACAAGGATCAATTATGTATCCTGTTCTGTTTATTAATAATCTACCGCTCACATTGTCTTCAGCCAAGGTGATAATGTACCCTGATGATATTGCATTATTGATGGCGAATAAAGATCCAAATTGTCTTACGACCACCCTAAACTCAGCTTCAGCTGAATTACTAAAAAAGGACATTGAAAAAACAAAATCATTGTTTTTTAATGAAAGGAATAAAAAGTTTATTCCCGCTGAATCCGAAGATTATTTGGGTATTTATCCTTTAGGCGTAGTTAAATCTTTTAGACACTTGGGACTAGACCTTTCTCACGACCTGATGTAGACCTTTCAGCAAAATGAGGAAGAAATCAGACACCTGCACAGATAGCTGCAGATCTTGTTACTGCTACAGGCACTCATGTATCTGCCAGAACAATTTCCTGTCTTCCATGATGTTGGGCCTTATGCACGGAAGCCTGTCAAATGCATTCCACTACATTTGTTCCATCGACGGAAGAGATTACAGTGGTGTAACGACCATCGTGCTGGGGGCGATCAGGAGTGGTCCATAGTGATGTTCTCTTACGAGTATCGGATCACTATGCAGAGTGATTCTGGGCATCAACTGGTCTGGCGTGAAAAGGAAACTCATTATGACGATCAACACGCTTGGGAAGTGCAGAGTTTTGGTCAAGGAGTCATTGTGTGGTGGAGGGGGGGCATCATGCATGATGCCAGAACACCCCTTCACATCTTTACAGGAAGGTCTGTTACAGCAGCACGGTATTACAGGGAGATTCTTCTGTGGTGCAGTTGGTCCAGATTTTGTGTTCATTGACGACTATGCCTCTTTTGTTCTTGAGAGAGAGGATATCAAGGGTTTGGAACTCGCAGACTCTATCCCTTACAATATGCCTGGGACGCTCTTAGTAGACGTGTGTAACAATGGAATTCCCCTCCCAGAATACTGCAGGAACTGACAACTGCATTACAGGAAGAATGGAATAAGATTCCAACTGCTCTTCTCAGCAGACTTAATCCATTGCTTAAACGATATAGTTTTCCGCAATTTCCCTTTTGTCCACAAGAGAATATAAATATCTCCTTATAACAGATTTTTTCATGCTCTCCCACCTCACTCTGATTCTATTTATTTTTTATCTTTTACTGTGCCCTGTTATCCTTTTCTTAGTCCTGCTGCTCTCCGTTTCTACATTTTTTGCTACTCCAACATTTCCTTCAGAAGTAGTTAATGTTATCTCTCATTTAAAGCAGTCTTCAGCTCCTGACCTTTCGGGACTTAGATTCTATGCATTTAGTGCAGTAAAGCATTCTCTAGCTGTTCCATTAACTTACTTATTTACTAATTTTATTAACTCTGACACTTATCCTGTGTTACGGTTGCGCCGTGGGAACTGGTGCCAAATAAACTTTTATTTATGGATGCTGAGGGAACACTGGTCCCTGGGGCTGAGTTTGATTAAAGGAGATGAAATTTATGAGAGCAGGTACTTAAGATGCTACTAAAAACCAAGGATAAGAGATTTCGAAAAAAATATTATTTATTGACGTTTTTTGTTAACCCGTACCCAACGTTATAAAAATTGCACAAATGGGCAGTATGAAGTGAGTTATACACCTTAATGTATTATTCTATTTTAACATTGGCTTAACAATAATATTAGAATATCTTCTTGGAAATTTGTGACAAGTGAAGCTCTTGGTTATTATCAAGTTAACTTTAAGAAAATAACACGTCCCCATGCCTCGCCATCTTGATGAGAAACTTCTACGGAGTAGGCCTAAAGTATCTACAGCTAACAACACCGCTATCTTTGGACTCAAGAAACTCTATGATGTGGTGGCAGTTGGTTTATTTTGAATATGACAAGAATTCTGTCCGAGACTCAAGAAAAGAACAAAAAGAAAAAGAAAAGCATTAACGGGGAGGGGATGGGAAAGGGGGGGGGAGCAATGGGTATTGGGCGATATCTAGAGGGAAATTAATAGGTTAGCAAGGACGTTAATACTAAACTATACTACATCTGAAGGTAAACAATGCTCACTGCTAATTGTGACCATTAATTATGTTGATGAATTTGTGGGATTTCATAATCATGTTCGAAAAATTTCACAATGTCCTCCTCATATCGGTAAATTTTCCTGCAAGTATTTTTGTTGAAATTGAAAGTTCTGAATAAACATACATGCATAGTTACTGTTGTCGTTTCATTTCCAACTCCAGGCGAATGCACAACGATTCTACCAGTTTCCATACTTATCGGTGATGATCGATGGATGACTGCGTACTGCTCTCTACTTAAAAACCAAAGCTGAGTACGATAGTTTTCTCAATTCCAATCGGCTATCTCGTCAGATCCATAAGTGACGCTGTATTCGTCTCATGCAGTCGAAAAGACTTCACAATCAGGGTCCAAACAATCTTTTCGCTGTGGAACTAACTTTGATGCTCAAGTTTCTTCCCGCTGCTATGCTGGGCATCACCATCTCCATCGGCTAGGCAGCTGTTAGAACTGGAGCAGATGGAGTGGCTCCAGAAAAAGTGCCCATGAATCTTAAAGCAGGCGGAATGGCCAGGCACACCTGCAGTAGAAGAACGGGCACATAAGTGCTGTGCCCCATATTCAAACGCACATAATGTTTGCCCAATGGCAGGTCATCCGATGTTGAGACGGAACATGCATAAGAACGAGGATTGAATAAGATGTTCTGTTTCCCTTTGATGACCTTACAGATACGTTGAGTTGAAGTGAAACGCCCCTGAAGCAAAGCTGGGCCAAGCCGAAGCCATTCGAGATGTAGGAAAGACCTGAGATGGATGGCACCCCTCCTCCATACAACTGCGGCAGGCAGATGGGAACCTTGAATGCTGCTAACACGGACCAGCCACAATTCACGGTTCAAGAAGGCGATGGAGATGGCCAAGTCCAGCTTATATGCAACACTGGTGGAGCAATATATCAAGAATCGGAAAGACTGATAAGAAAAACCAGCCAGCTCGAAATGGGAAGAGAGGCAATCTCAAATGAACTGCGCGAACGGGCACTCAAAGAAAACATGTTTGATAGTCTCGACCGACACGCAAAACTGCCAACCAGCAGATCTGACTACTCACCACCGAGATAAATGTTGGGAAGTATCAAATCCGTGGTGCAGGAGGTTCTTTCCATCGCCAGTTCAAAATCAACAACTGCTCTCAACCCGTATCATCCTCTATCACCTAAACACTCACAACAATGGAACCACTTGCACTGAGCCCATAGCGCATTTTTTCTTTCCTCACGAGGTATTAATTACTTTTGAAAGATAAAAATTGCCACAATGTTGTTGAGTTCACACAGCAATATAAACAAGCTATTACATAAAGCATCTATCCTATTCACAACAATAGCTAGCCAAACTTAACCGTTTTCTTAAAATATTTATTTATAAAAGAATTGTAAATCGCATATTTATTATTTCGATTCAGTAAGTTATGAATTGTTTAACCTTGACAACTTCCATAACCCTCCTGCTGCATGTGACATCTCCCAGCAAACATTCTAAAATAACTCCAATAAAACAGGACATAAAAGGTGTGTCAAAAAAATAGTCATTCCACGTCAATTCTGGCAGAAATTTTGTACTTTTGGCACTGACCTTTCGGATTTTAATGAAATTTGGTATATACAATTGCCCTAGGGAGTTGGTAATGAATTCCAAATATTTTCTTTTCATTTTAATTGAAGTTATGGATATTTTAAATTTTCGAAATTTGAGTGGGAGCCTTATCTATGAAGTACTGTAACTTCGGTTGTATTTTACTTAGAAAGATGTGAATTGGTGACATATGAAAGCTCTTTAACTGTAGTTTCTATAAGAAAATTTTTAAATTATATTACGGATGTGCAAATATTTAAATTTAATAAAAATATTTTCTTTCTGCAATTATTAATTTCTTATATGTACTTTCTAAAAATTCAAAACTGTGTTTTGCTCCGTTTTGAAGATATTAATTTTTAAAGTTTCAGTTCCAAGCCACAATACATCCGTTTGTATGTTACATTTCTTCAGATGGACAAGGCATCCTAAGAAATATAAAATTTTTTGTAATATCCGATTGTCCTAAACATTCTACAACTGTTTTTTAATCCTTTCAAGTGAACCCAATAAGTTTTTAAAAGAAAATTCAATAAATGTAGAGAAGATACGAGGGTTGATCGAAAAGTAATGCCTCCATGGCTGTAACTTTTATATTTGTTAACTGATTTTCAAAATTCTTTGTGTAACTGTTACTTATATCTGTTGTCTATGTGATGCACTATTCACTTTTCGACTTTATCTCCTTCCCTTTTCACGCACTGCACTAACGTGTGACCACTCGGGTGAACCCGTCAGAGAGGAAGTCCTGGGTTGTTGTCGACACAAGGATTGAATGGCAGATTTGGACTTTCTTCTGCAGCATGATAATGCTCACCCGCAAACAATCGCCACACGCTAGATGCTGCAACACCTACTGTTCAAAGATGAAAAACTGCAGTTCAATGCCTACTATTTATATAAACAATAAAATGTAAATATTGTACGACCTTTATATATACCAAATTTCATTAAAATCCGAGAGGTTAGTGAAATTGCTGCCTGCCTGAACTGATGTGGAATGGCCCAATAATATGCTTGAGCTTCGCGATCACCTCCGCAGTCAGTCGGCAGGAGTTCGCTTGATTGCGCCAGTGTAGAGACTGATACACCCCTGGAACTAAGGTCTAGCAGGTGTTTAAGTGTAACGCTACCACACCTTCGGATCGGTAACCCTCCTTCGGGACAAGCAGACACTCCTACTGGCAAAAGTGTAGTTCCTGCGAAAACTCTGCACAAATGAAGCTTTTGAGGTGGAGGGCATGGAAAGCCACATATAAATAACTAGCAGAGGTACCCGGCGTTGCCTGGGATAATTACACTTTTAAGTAAAGAGAACAATCTCAAAAAATTAAATTATAACTCCCAATTAGTTAAATAATATCTCAATCAATACAACACAGAGCAAAGGGACTATCCATTCTACGAAAAATACGAAACACAGGAAGTCCAGGTGATATACTCGGACTTTATTTAAAGTTCTTGACTTGCCTCACCACTGCGGAGCATCACCAGATACTTTAGACTCAAGTTTTTCCTGCCCTTGATGTAGAAGTTCTTATACCCTCTTGCACTATTCGAAACTCCTGTTGTTCAGATGTTTTCTGTTTTAGTTGCAGGGTTTCTCTGACCAATATTCGTTCTTTCTCTTTCCATTCCAGACACAAATTTTGCCAGTCATCTGTACGTTTAGTAGGCAGCTCAAGGGAGACACGCGTGAATCCTTTGACTCAATAGATGCTGCCTACCATTTGCTCAATACAGCACCGAGCTAAAGGTATTCTTCCTGTGTCGTCTTTCCATTCTTTCTCAATAGTCTGCTAACTCTCCATTATCTCCAGTTACTGATCATTTTTAAAGATTTTCAAGATATTATTAAGTAATAAGAACACTCAATTCTAAGAAAAGCCTGAATAACAAGAATTGTATGCATTGTTATAAATTGAAACTTATCTATATTGCACAAACTTTGCCTTTCATTGCTGGTCATGAGATATATATTGTTGAAGGCTGCATAGTGTTGGTGCATTGCGTGTTGATACTGTTGTTGGTATCTTTTGTTGCACAAACTTTTACTTCCACTGTTCTTGAAGAGATATATATTTTTGTTCCGTACAGAGTGTTTGTGAATTGCGTGTTGATACCATTGTTGATAACTATTGTTGCACAAACTTTGCCTTGCATTGTTAGTCATGAGATAATTCTCATTAATATGCCTGGCCACAACCATGAATATCGATTTGTTATCAATAATTATTATTTTTTCGAAATCTGAGGTAAACAGTGATCTTCCCAAGGGTTTGAAGGTCAAGTATGCAAAATTTCATCAAGATCGAAATAAAACTGTAGATTTGTATAAGAAACAAACCAATAAACCCACAAACAAACATCCTTCATTATATAAATACTAGAAGAGTTACCCGGCGTTGCCCGGGATAATTACACTTGCACAAACTTTTCCTTTCATTGTTAGTCATGAGATATTGATTGTTGGTCCATGCAGAGCGTTTGTGAATTGCGTGTTAATACCATTGTTGATACCTATTGTTGTACAAACTTTGCCTTGCATTGTTGGTCATGAGATATTTCTCATTAATATGCCTTGCCATAACCATGAATATCGATTTTTTATCGATATTTATTATTTTTCCGAAATCTGAGGTAGACAGTGACCTTCCTCATGCTTTGAAGGTCATGTATGCGAAATTTTATCAAGATCGGAATAAATCTGTAGATTTGTATAAAAAACAGACCCACAGACAGACCCACAGACAGACCCACAAACATCCTTCTTTATATATACAGGGTGTAAATTTTAAGTTGACAAAGCAGAATAACTCGAAAAATAAGCTTCACACGAAAAAATGCGTAGAATCCAAAGTTGATTATTTTCGAGGGGGCATCTGCTGGTGCTAAAATTAGCCCACCCCCCCCGGCCCCTGGGGGTGGGGCGGGGGGCAACTTTAAAATTTCAAATGGGAACCCCTATTTTTTATTGCAGATTCAGGTCCTACATAAAAAACTACGTACATTTTGTCTGAAACATTTTTTTT
>JAHWFO010110989.1:121775-209129 GCA_023313115.1 Rhysida immarginata | reverse complement strand
TTTTCGAGTTATTCTGCTTTGTCAACTTAAAATTTACACCCTGTATAGAAGACTAGAAGAGGTACCCGGCGTTGCCCGGGATTATTACACTTGCACAAACTTTTCCTTTCATTGTTAGTCATGAGATATATATTGTTGGTTCATGCAGAGCGTTTGTGAATTGCGTGTTAATACCATTGTTGATACCTATTGTTGTACAAACTTTGCCTTGCATTGTTGGTCATGAGATATTTCTCATTAATATGCCTTGCCATAACCATGAATATCGATTTTTTTATCGATATTTATTATTTTTCCGAAATCTGAGGTAGACAGTGACCTTCCTCATGCTTTAAAGGTCATGTATGCGAAATTTTATCAAGATCGGAATAAAACTGTAGATTTGTATAAAAAACGTACAGACCCACAGACAGACCCACAAACATCCTTCTTTATATATATAGAAAAACTAGAAGAGGTACCCGGCGTTGCCCGGGATTATTACACTTGGGATGTAAACAGAACAATCTCAAAAATTAAAATAAATTTTGCAATATCTTAAAAATAAACACATGAAAATGCTTAGAATTAATACAGTAAAAATTCTTAATGAAAATTCGAAAAAAATCTTTTTAAAGGCTCACAATGGATGGACTGCTCCAGTAATTTCTTACTCAGATAATCTTACTTCAGATCTACACTTGATGTTGTTGCAATTTCCACTCTTCTCTCGCTGTGCTGAAGCAAAATTTGGCCTTTCATCACTTTGGGTAGGCTAGCGGTCGCCAATTCTTCTATTTACTTGCTTCCCATTTGCTCAATACAGCACGGAGCTAAAGGTTTGCTTTCTCTGTCGTCTTTCCACACTTTCTCAATAGTCTGCTAACTCTTCATTATCTCCAGCTACTGATCATTTTTAAAGATTTTCAAGAAATTGTTAAGTACTAAGAACTCTCTTTTCTAAGAAAAACCTGAATATCAGGAATTCTATGCATTGTTACAAATTGAAACTTATCCATATTGCATCATCATTTTATGTTCATTGTTATAATTCTTGGAAAGGATTGCTTTATCATTGCATCATCATTTTGAGCTCATTGTTATTGGTGAATTGCGTGTTGAAACCATTGTTGATACCTATTGTTGCACAAACTTTTATTTGCATTGTTGGTCATGAGATATATATTGTTGGTCCGTGCAGAGTGTTTGTGAATTGCGTGTTGATACCATTGTTGCAAAAACTTTGTCTTGCATTGTTGGTCATGCGATATTTCTCATTAATATGCCCTGCCATAACCATGAATATCGATTTTTTATCAATAATTATTATTTTTTCGAAATCTGAAGTAGACAGTGACCTTCCTCATGCTTTGAAGGTCATGTATGCGAAATTTTATCAAGATCGGAATAAAACTGTAGATTTGTATAAAAAACGTACACACAGACCCACAGACCCACAGACCCACAGACAAACATCCTTCTTTATATATATAGAAGACTAGCAGAGGACCCGGCATTGCCCGGGATAATTACGCTTCTAGGTAAACACACATACATACACAAAGAAACACACACACACTTTTCCCAAACATCTGAATGCTTGTTAGGGAGCTGAAGGGTACCTCCTTTGCCTCATCGAGAGAGACTGCCCTATCTATATCGTCTATTATACCTATTTCCTGTTCATTGTTAATAATTCTTGGAAACGAATGTTCTGTCATTGCATAATCATTTTCTGTTCTTTGTTATAATTCTTTGAATAGTTTTGTGCTCATTGTTATTGGTTAATTGCGCATTGAGACCATTGTTGATGCAAACACGATGGGCCTATTGTTGCACAAACTTCGCCTTGCATTGTTGGTCATGAGATATCTGTTGCTGGTCCGAGCGTAGTGTGAATTGCGTGTTGATACCACTGTTGATACCTATTGTTGCACAAACTTTGCCTTGCATTGTTAGTCATGAGATATTTCTAAATAATATGCCCTTCCATAACCATGAATATTGATTTTTTATCTATTATTATTATTCTTCCGAAATCTGAGGTAGAAAGTGACCTTCCTCATGGTTTGAAGGTCAGGTATGCAAAATTTCCTCAAGATCAGAATAAAACTATAGATTTGCATAAGAAACAAACAAACAAACAAAAACAACAACAAACCCACAAACAAACAAACATCCTTCTTAATATATATAGAAGAAGATTAGTTTGTTGAAAAAGTTTTTTCCGGATTTTTATTCCACAACGAAAACGATTGAACTTGAATGACAGCTTCAGCTCATGCAGATGCCAGGCAATGGTTGAAAAGTGAACATTCTGCGAGTTCCGTCGTTGTTACATTGTGATCTTCATCAATTGTTAGGCGTAGATCACCATCTGAAATCTTGATTGGCGACCAGAGAGGTGCATCTTGAAGAGTGCTATCTCCACGTCTGAACCGGCGATACCATTCTTCTATCATACGTAAACTAACAGTGCCATCACCTAAACGTTGGCAAATGTTTCGGTGACATTGTGCAGCACTTATCTTTCCAGAATACTCGTGGAAGATTATTGCTCGAATATGCTCGCGTGAAAGGACCGTTGATGGCACTCACAGATGTATAGTCAGAAAGTTGATTCTTGTATGTAATATAGCAAAGATATTCAGGAATCGAATGCAATAATTTGTTTGAAAAATGTGAAAACCCCCTTTGGAAAATGAGCCATTCTTGGGCACGGGTTCTAGAACCGGAAGAAACTTTTGCAAAAACCTGATAGAAAGATGCTGCCTACCATTTGCTCAATACAGCACAGAGCTAAAGGAGTTCCTCGTCTGTCATCTTTCCTCTCAATAGTCTGCTAACTCCAGGGCCGTACCCAGAATTTTATTTCGGGGGGGGGGTGAAGGGGCTAACCCTATTCTTCTATTGGGAGAGGGGGTCGTCCCCCCCGAGCAACACAAATAGTTGAGAAAGTGGAAAATTTCCGAAGGGTCTCCAGCCCCCTAAGCCCCCCCTTGGGTACGGCCCTGGCTAACTCTCCATTTTCTCCAGTTACTGATCATTTTCAAAGATTTTAAAGAAATTTTCTAGTACTAAGAACTCTCAATTCTATGATAAGCTTGAATAACAAGAATTCTATGCATTGTTACAAATTGAAACTTATCTATATTGCACAAACTTTGCCTTGCATTGTTGGTCATGAGATTTTTCTGATTTATATGCCTTGCCATCATCATGAATATCGATTTATGATCGATAATTATTATTTTTTTCGAAATCTGAGGTAGACAGTGACCTTCCTCATGCTTTGAAGGTCAAGTATGCAAAATTTCATCAAGATCAGAGTAAATTCTCTAGATTTGCATAACAAACCAACAAACATCCTTCTTTATACAGGGTGTATCAGGTTTGATGGTCAAAAGTACCTAGCGTGATCCTTTGCATAATTAAAAACTAAAAGTTCCTTATTGAAAATATCGAAAACTCAGAATTTAAATTGCGTCGTTACGTCATTTATGAACTTTTCGCACCAGCAATTCATTGAATTCAAAGGGACGATTACAATTAAACCGGCTGAAATTGTTGAGATTAAATGACGTTTTCGACAGGTTTTCAGTAAACTTCGCGTGATGCTTAGACCCTTAGCATTTGAGTTTTGAACATTTTGCATAAGGAACTTTAAGTTTTAAAATCATGCAAAGGACCACACAAGGTACTTTATGACCATCGAACCTGATACACCATGTATATATAGATAGATTGGCGGCTTTACAGCCGAACGTCACTCTCTTACACAAAATGGGAGACTAGTCAAGAAATTGATATTACACTTATTAAATGTAAATTATCTCGTATTACCCCTATATTTAAGAAGAGTGATACGTTTTTCTATTCTAATTTTGTCCTATCCCAATACTTCCAATATTTGAAAAATTATTTGAACAGCTATTTTATAAGCGTATTTCTCATTTTGTCCACTCAAACAATATTTTTAATACTTTACAACCTAGATTTGTCCCCAGCCGTAAAACTGCATGTTTTGAGCTTACGGAATCTGCTGCCTCTCAAATGGCCCTAACTAAATTTGTTACTGCCATGTTTGTTGATAATTCAAAAGCTGTCAACAGCATACCAATACATCTTATAATATATGTGGACCACTGCTAGCATGGGTAAGAGATTTGTTAGCAAATAGGCAGTATTTTCTAGCCCATTCTGGCCAATGCTCATCTATCACAGATAGGAATATGGGGGTGCCTCAAGGCTCATTGTTTTCACCTCTTCTTTTCAATCTATTCATTAAAGATCTTTCTCACATTTTCCCTTCGATAAACTAATTCTTTATGCTGATGATCTTACTTTTCTTTTTTCCGATTCTAATATTGCTCAGTTTCATGTGGATCTTAATAATAATTTTTTAAATTTAGGAAATGGAATGACACCAACTAGCTATTAGTTAATACTGAAAAAACGAAATTAATGTTTTTTCATCAGCGGAATAAACACCACATTCCTTCGACTCCGTTAGTATACTATGGCACATAAATCATATACCAGGTGGGCAAGAAATAACGTGAGGTGTTCAGAGCTCGCTAGCGGGAATTCTATTAGGCCAAATGCAGTACATTCTGATGTATATACTTATTGGAACATGCATAGGGGGCGCTTATTTCAAGAAAACAATGAATACCTAATTGTCAAATGAACAAATACCGTACAAACCAACTTTAGTAACAACAATAAACAATGTTTTATTTTTAATTACAAATGTGTTTCAATATGACCGCCAGTGTGCTGTTCCAATAGCTGCATGCGGTACACGACATTTTCTACAGCAGCTCGCAGCATATCTGTATTAATTAGTCTGATATGTAACGTTATTTAATCCTTTAAGGTTGAGAGGTCAGGAACATGTGCTTGATACACAAGGCTTTTCAAATATCCCCATAACCAAAAATCACAAGGGCTGAAATCAGGGGACCTGGGTGGCCATACCATGGGAAATGCACGATTAATTATTCTGTTGTCTGAAAAACGTTCTCGCAAGATCTGCTGCCGATGTGCGGTGGCGCACTATCCTGCATAAAAATGGTAGAATCCAGACAACCCTTTTCCTGCAGTCGTTGTATCACAAAATTCTCAAGCATATCGGCATACCTGGCAGAATTGACGGAACAAGTCATCGGTCCACGGGGACGGATTTCTTCAAAAAAGTACGGGCCGATGATGAAAGAAGCAGTAAAGCCGCACCATACTGTTAGTTTCGGTGAATGCATAGGAGTTGGCAGACACACTTGTGGATTTGATGCAGCCCAAATACGGCAGTTGTGGGTATTGATATCACCATTCAAATAAAAATGTGCCTCATCACTCCATAAAATTTGCCATGGCCATGCATCATCCACTTCCATACGTGCTAAAGGTCTCAACGAAAAGTCAGTACGTTTATCTCCAGGAAGCAATTGTTGAACAGGTGTGAGTTTATAGGGATAAAATGTCAATATCTTATGCAATATTTTCCTCACCGTCGAATATGGGATATCTGTTTGGCGTGCTATTGCGTGTGCACTGCTGGTACCCTGCACAGTAGTCATCCTTGTTCCACAACAGCAGTTGCAACTTCTTCAACGTGTTGCTGCCTGATTCGTTTGCATGCCCGGCCTGGTTGCACTCCTAGAGTTCCGGTAGATTCAAATCGTTCAATCATTTTCCGTAAGTTAGTTATACTCATCGGTCCTCTTCGTAACGTTTTCAATCGCCGGAATTCATGAAGGGCAGCACTTGCATTGTCGCTCTTCTGATAAAACAACTTGACTAATAACGCCCGGTCTGGCAGAGTAAGCGTCATCGTCAGGCCATTCGTTCGTGAATGATGGGAAATCCTCAGCCTTGCCTTTTATTGTCATGATTGCTCAACACGGTACGCGCTTATGCAAATGTATTCATTGTTTTCTTGAAATAAGCGCCCCCTATGGCGACTTTTGGTACTATTTTTTTTTTTTGCAGAAATCGAAACTGCATGTTCAACTAAGTATATACACCAAAATGTACTGCATTTGGCCTAATAGAATTCCCGCTAGCGAGCTCTGAACACCTCATGTTATTTCTTGCCCACCCGGTATTTTTGTGACCTTGGTTTGCTTATATCTCATGATTTGACCTGGAACCTGCATACTAAATCGCTATTATCTAAGTTAAACATAAAATTGGCCTTGATCTCTAGAGTTCAGTTTCTTCCAATTAATATATTATTGCTATACTATTTATGGATACACTCATCTTTATGATTCAGAATTATTTTTTGGGGATCAGCCACCTCCTACAACTTCAACCAAATCCTTAAATTACATAGGTGGTTTTTAGGTGTAATAATAAGAGTTCCTAAATCAGTTTCAGTTACCCACCACTTTTCGCTATTGTATATTTCTACGTTCTCTCAAATCCACTATACACAAATGTGTTCTTGTATTTATAAAATTATTAGAATACCACCCGTTACATAACGGGTATTAACCGTACAAGTTTAAGGGTAAAGAAATGAAAGTGGAAACTTTATATTCTGCAACAATATACCGTTCATGTGCATATAAAAATTCGACAATGAACATTTTCCAGTTTATTTATTTAATCCACAACAATGACTGAGTATTATCTTACCACAATAATCCCTGGCCTTGGACCAACACCACCTAAAGATAAGGCCTGGGGGCTGAAATACCATTACATTATTATGTCACCTCAGTAGGGATTTGTTAACCATATTTCCACCAATCGATAGTGGAATTCTCCCTACTGAGATGACGTAGCAATGTAGTGACACTTTAGTACCCAGGCCTTGTCTTCAGGTAGTGTTGTTTGGACTGACCAAGAGAATTGTTATTTTATCAGTTTATTTATTTAATTAATAACAATGAGTATTGTCTTATCACAACAATCCCTGGCTATGGATGGATTATTGTAACTTTCTTTGTTGGCCTCAGATGGATAAGAGAATTAAGGTACGTTCACAAAGATGCGATGCATGCGGAACGAAGCAGCTGCGATGAAATGTGTCAATCCCTCTCCTATTCATAAACGCGCGGCAATTCAAGTTTTCCGCATGATGTTTCAAAACACTGCCACTGGGGGTTGTGCTGCACTTCAAATACTTCTTGATAAAAGTAAACATCCGGTCTCCATTACTGGCAAATTTTGATGATAAACGTGTTTGTTGTTTTATTAAGTGTCGGAATATTTCTGTCAAACATTATTTCATTGGATATAGATGAAGATATACTTCTATTAGCTTTATGTCAGTGTCAGTGCACTTACCACCACTGACCTATATAAATAACTGGATGGTGCATCGGGCAAAAAATTTGACGCCACCATCCGCCATCTTAGTTGGGGCAAGACATCTCATCGTGTGTGCTACGTTTGTTTGATTAATTCCGATTTTTAATGCCAGAAAGCGAGCATTGTAAACGTAAAATAAGTAAACTTAACAATTGGTCAAAGTAAAATGTTAATTAATAATAACCTTTTAAATACTTTAAATCAAATCTTTAAGGTTTTTTTAAGCAGTGTGCATTCGTATATATTTACTTTATACTCTGCCAAACCTAAAAGATATTATTTAATTATATTAGTAAAAAATTTATTTTAAACTTTTCCATCAAATTAATTATATTGGAATAATCTCGAATAAAAATGTCACAAAAAAGTTTAAACTATTACCTCTACCAATATGGAATCCACTGGTATCGCCCTTTTTAATCCTCTTAATGAGGGATATGTCATCCAGTTATTTACATAGATCAGTGCTTACCACTCCTTCCAATGTTTCCATTTTGGCGCTCTTAAGAGGATTACTGCTGATTGGTAGAAAGAATTCACGTGACAGCCTTGCCGCTCTCGCCACATATACTACATAGGAAAAAGTTGACCTCGAACGATCTCAGATCCAGCTTAGAAGTCAGATGCGGAATGAATCTGATTGCCTATTGCACTGCTGCTTCCGCATGTATCCGCATGTACTGCGTCTTTGTGAACGTACCTTTATAGTATTAGAAGATAGAAGATAGATTAGTGCATCACGTATTGTCTCAGCTTCTATTTTAATACTATTACGCCAAGAACAGCACAATTATTTAACTCATAATGCCGATGAAATTAGCGTGCCTTTCTCTAGACACAATTTTGTTTTTAGGAAAGCTTGTTGACCTTGTTATGTCTGTTTATCTTATCTATCTGCTTCAAATCTTGCTTAATTTGTAACTGATTATAAAGATGACAACCAATGTTACTATATTGTACCGTCTCATCTGGTCCGATTATGTAATAGTTATAAGTTTTATTTATTTAATGTTTAACTGTATTAATAGTTTTGTGTAATAATTTCTTTGTTTATTACTAAATTTTTAGAATCATTATCTGTTCATTGCTTGTTGAGCCTGCTGGGACCTAACATATCGGTTTATACCATACAGGTCCCAGCAGAGCTCCGAATGTTTCCTTTTTAACTATCTAAATAAATAAATTAATTAATTAAAATAAAATAAAATAAAATAAATATCTGTCATTTTCTGAACTTATTATGTTAATTTCTATGTTGTCTTAATAGAAGTGAGATAACGAATAAAGTGAAGGTAATAGGTCGGAGAAAACGGGGTTTGCCATCTCTAGACGAAATTGAAGAAGAATCGGCCTTCATCCTTGGCTACTGGAATGATAGTAAGAACCAGCCTTTCTCTTCCTCCCATAAATGCTTTTCCTCTCTAAATCTCTTTTGAAATACATTGCTTTATCAAATATCAACTGCTAAACTCTGAACTTCATGTAGAAGAAACATGATTTAGGAATATTGATAACAATCTTAAAGAGGTGATAATTAATTAAGAAGCAAATTAAATATTATATGCTGCTATGAAAATATAATGGTTATCGAGAATTACGAATTATTAAACGCTTCTCCATCCATGCTCGTAGGGCGAACTGCCATTTCTCACACAGGTTTGCTTTCTTTCCCACACTTCTGCAGTGGTGAAACTTAATCGCATTTCTTCTTTCAATGATGTGGATACAGCATCTATTTTTCTTATGAGGTGATCACAGCTGATGATTTTTTAGTTATCATACACCGAAGATCCAAAACATTATGACCATCCCCACATTAGTGAATGAATTATCTGGATCGAATAGAGGGCACGTAATTAAGTGGGAATGGCATTTTGCGTGTGATGGGAAAGGTTCCTGATCTAAGCGAATTTGATAGAGGACAGATTGTAATGGCCCGAAGACTCGGAACGAATTCCTCTGAAAGTGCACGAATGGTAGGTTGTTCACGATCTGCCGTTGTTAGTATTTATGCAAAGTGGTTAAATGACGGTGAAACAGTGATAGATGCCAAGGTGTTGGATGCCCATGCATCATCAAGGTGGTAGAGGAAAATCGGCACCAGACAGTGGCTCAGCTGACAGTCCAATGCAGTGTAGGTCCAAGTGCAAGTGTTTTGGAACACATAGGTCAGCGGACACTGTTGGATATGGGACAATGTCTGCCTCTGTTGACCAAGCATCATTATGAACTATGCTGGGAACATCGAGACTGGACCACGGATAAGTGGCTGAGAGTTGTCTGGTCGGATGAATCACAAGTACTTATTCATCACGTCAATGGTCATGTCAGGGTACGCCAACTTCTAGGCAAACAATTGCTCTCCCCCTGCACAGCTGGCCATATAAAGGCTGTTGGTGGTGGTAATATGCCATGGGCGGCTCAGGGACCCGTAGTTTTGGTAGAACGGACCATGAAAGCTGCGCAGTACCTGAACATCATTGCGGACCTTACATGGTGTCTGATTTCACAAATGGAAATGAAATCTTTCAGCAAGACAACGCCCTATGTCACAAGGCTCGAATTGTATTGAAATGGTTCGAGGAGCATAAGGATGAATTCCAAATAATGTCCTGGCCACCTAACTTGCCGGATCTTTATCCAATAGAGCATATTTGGGATATCATGGAGTGGAGCTCAGAAGTCAAACATCACCATGTTGGAATATCTCGACTTTCTGTGCCCGCTGCTTACACATTTGGTACAACCTGTTGCCAGTCATCTACCAAGAACTTATGGCATCCATGCCAAGGCGAGTTGCAGCTGTTTTGCATGCCAAGGGTGGCGCAGTGCGTTATTGAGTAGATGGTCATAATGTTTTGGCTCATAATAAAAATCCAGAGACAGAAAATCTGGCGAATATAATCGGATCGTTTTGACTAATCTATTTATTTGAATATATACAGGGTGCGTAAGGTATTTGAGGAAAGATTCATGTCAAGAAAGAAAACAGAGATATAAGTCGAGATCATAACTTTATTTTCAAAACATATCATGAGCATACACAAGATATCTTCTTGTTATATGGCTATTCAAAGAATCTGCCTTCACCTTCTATAACTGTTTCAATGCGAGATCGAAACCGACGACATGCGCGAATGAAATGGTCATGGTTCATATAGGTCATTACTCGAACAATGGCAGCTTTTAATTATTCTTTGGTGTTATGGGGAAGTTCATTGACCTCTCTCTCCATAACGTAGTAGTCCAACGGATTCAGGTCAGGGGAGTTAGGAGGCCAAAGGTTAGGGGTTACATGATCTTGAAAGTTGTCGGCCATGCAATCTTTTGTCATGCAAAACTTATGTGTTGGGTCAGAGTCTTGCTCACACACATGAGACCTCCTCTTACATACCGTGAGTGATACCTGATGTTTTCATGGACAACATTTCTGATTATTCCTTCCGACACATGGAGATCTTTGGCAAGTGACCTCATGGATGCTCTGGGATTGCCATTGATGGCTTGCTGCACTTGCTGAATAAATTCAGGATGTAATGGAACAGAAGTTACACGAATTATGACCTGGACTATAATATTATTTATGCAATGAATTATGCAAATATAGAGATCCGAACTTTTCGAAATATCTTTATTGTCTTGAACTGTGAAATAGACTGGAAAGGAGGGTCTTTTATTGTTCTTTTAGTAGAATATATAGTTTTCTTTTTTGAATTCAAAAATGTTTTAGATCTCTTTCTTTAAGAGAGAGGTTCTGATGGCTGAGTTTCTTTACTGCCCCTGGGATAGGAACCTTATCTAATTGACGTTTCCTCTCTCTTGAGCAATTCAGCATGCAGTTACCCTGCGTTGAAGCAGTTATCCAAAGCCCCTCCATGGCAGATTGAGGGATTTGACATTTCACAACCGCTGTTGGAAAGAGGTCAGTTGAAAGGGTAGGGCAGGATGGATGCTCCAAGAATAGAAAGCTCCATCCCTCCAATGACAATTTCGGACCTTATTGCCCTTTGGTATTCATCAGCAAACGTTCCAGATTTCTTACAGGTAGTTGCAAGTCCGACTGGTGCCTTAGACAAAGAACTCAGATTTGGAGGGTAGACATCATCTTGACCAGGCCAATGGACTCTGACGTCATCCAATTTCCCTGATTGATCCATGGATTCCATCCCGGATCGGACGAGGAAAATTAGAGTTTTTTTCGATGAGACAGAGTTCACTTGATTCTTGCACCATCAAGGGCTGCAGTGGCCTTCTTCTAACTCATGCCCTCTTCATGGGCCTGCACTGAACGTAAGCAGTCTGATGAGTCTTAGTGACCCAGCTGGGTGACCCCTCTTAGGCCGAACCTTTGCGGATGAAACTCTATGTGGGTTCCAGTTGATGAGTTATTTCTTAATTAGCTGAACTTTCGAAATTTCCGCCTAATAAGCAGTGGTGCAGTTGAATCAGGTTATTTCTATTAAAAGAATATTAATTCCAGTAATACAAACAACAATTGCAGAAAACCAGAAAAATATAAAAGGGGGAGAAGAGATGTGGATATCTTCAATACAATAAAAGAAATAAAAGACTCTTTAACCACAACAACTTTTAAAAAAGAAAAATACAACCTTATCTTGTAAGCGCTTTTCGAGGGCGAAGCTCTCATCATTCAGCAGTTAGAATAGGGAGTAACAAACCAGATGATACTGAGTGTGATAAACAAATAAATGGTATTTATAATGAGAATCGACCAATTCTAGAAATAGCACTCAAAAGACAGACAATAAAGAAATTCAGTGATTGGTTATGGTCGTCCACCACTGAATCCGTTGGGAGTTGCTGATTGGTCATTTGTCTGAGTTAAGTAAATCACTGCTGTTGGTGGAATGGATCTCCATACTCTCAAAGGCATCCAGGAATCGTTTATGGTTTATTGCCTTCAAAAGTTTAAGGTTTTGGATGGAGACATCATGCCTTGTCTCCAAGGAGTGTTTAGCAACGGCGGAGAGGTCACTTCTTCCGTAATTCCGGTGGTTCAGGTGTTCCTTAAAGCGGGTCAAAATTTTTCGGGAAGTTTGCCCTTTGTAGGTGTTTGTACACTGTGGACACTTGATTTCGTAAATTCCCGCCTTGTCGAGTGGGGAGACCTTATCCTTTGGATTGCCAAGTAAGAGTTTTGCCTGGTTCGGGTTGCTATAAGAGAGAGAAAGGTTGTATGTTTTAAAGACGGAGTTAAGACCTTTGATAAATTGACCATTGTAGGGTAATGAGATAGTGATGAAATTCCTTTTGGCTTTCTGAAGGGTAGTAATATCCTTGATGAATTTAATAAATTTTCTCTTCTTCAGGATTTTAGTTATGATTCCGTGGGCGTAACCATTTTTGGTGGCGATTCTTTTAATTAGGAAATCTCCTTTTTAAATGCAGTGCTATCTAAAAAAAGATTTAAGGCGCGGTCGATCATGGACGTAACACTGGATAGCTTCTGATTCCAAGGGTGACTGGAATCAGAAGGGATAAAATTTAAATGATTGGAGGGTTTTCGGTATACTTCAAAAGACAAATAGTTATTATTTCTTATTACCAAAACATCCAGAAAAGGTAGTTTACCATCGACTTCCTTCTCATATGTGAACTGAATAGTGGGGAAGAAGTTATTAATATGTTCAAAACCTATCAATATCGCAAACACTAGTATCAAAAATGGCGAAGACGTCTTCCACATAACAGAACCATATCTTGCGAAAATAGTACCCTGACTTCTTATGTATATTTTCGAAAGATTTGAGAAAAATGTCTGCGAGAATGGGGCTTAGGCAGGGGAGTTCCGTTTTTCATTTTATAAATAGTTCCTTTGTACGAAAATATGTTGTTATTAACGCAGATATTGGTTAAACGCACCACTTCTTCTATTTGCACTTCAGAAAATTTGTTATTCTTTAAAATCTCTTTAAGGAAAGCGAGTGTCTCCGGTATGGGGACGCTGGGGAATAATGACACCACATCAAACGAAACCAATAATTCATTTGGTTTGATTATCCTATTGCAAAGTTTTTTGGTTAACTCTATGCTGTTCTTAATTGAGCTATGGAAGTCTGATACTTTAAGAGTCTTGAGCAAATTGGCTAGAAATTTCGAAATAGGGTAAAGGGGAGAGTTAATAATGGACACAATAGGTCTCATTTTTTTTGAAGTATACCAAAAACCCTCCAATCATTTAAATTTTATCCCTTCTGATTCCATTCACCCTTGGAATCAGACGCTATCCAGTTTTATGTCCATGATCGATCACGCGTTAAATCTTCCTTTAGATAGCACTGCGTTCCTTAATTAAAAGAATCGCCACCAAAAATGGTTACGCCCACGGAATCGTAACTAAAATCCTGAAGAAGAGAATATTTATTAAATTCATCAAGGATATTACTATCCTTCAGAAAGCCAAAAGGAATTTCATCACTATCTCATTACCCTACAATGGTCAACTTATCAAAGGTCTTAACTCCGTCTTTAAAGCATACAACCTTTCTCTCTCTTATAGCAACCCGAACCAGGCAAAACTCTTACTTGGCAATCCAAAGGATAAGGTCTTCCCACTCGACAAGGCGGGAATTTACAAAATCAAGTGTCCACAGTGTACAAACACCTACAAAGGGCAAACTTCCCGCAACATCTTGACCCGCTTAAAGGAACACCTGAACCACCGGAATTCCGGAAGAAGTGACCTCTCCGCCGTTGCTAAACACTCCTTGGAGACAGGGCATGACGTCTCCATCCAAAACCTTAAACGTTTGAAGGCAATAAACAATAAACGATTCCTGGATGCCTTTGAGAGTATGGAGATCCATTCCACCAACAGCAGTGATTTACTTAACTCAGACAAAGGACCAATCAGCAACTCCCAACTGATTCAGTAGTTGACGACCATAACCAATCACTGAATTTCTTTATTGTCTGTCTTTTGAGTGCTGTTTCTAGAATTGGTCGATTCTCATTATAAATACCATTTATTTTTCTATCACACTCAGCAGATCCTATCAAGCCAAAGTTGGAGAAGATCTTTCCACACCACGTGTTGTAAAGGCCGGTGTCCCTCAGGGTTCTGTCCTCGGGCCTGTGCTATTTAATTACTTTGTACATGATCTCCCGAAACCCGATAATTGTAATATGTATTTTTTTGCGGATGACACTGCCATTATGACATGGGCACACCAGCCGGCTCACGTTATCACTCGGCTGCAGTGCGCCTTGAAGCAGTTCGAAGACTGGTTTAACTGCTGGAAGTTGAACCCTAATGTCGGAAAGTGCAAGGCTTTGTACCTCAATAGGAAGCTCAAGCATCCCCCAGATTCCCTTGTTCTGTTCAATAAGAAACTGGACTGGGTGGACAACTACAAGTATCTGGGAGTTATCATTGACTCAAGACTCTCATGGAACCAGCATATGTCCTATGCTCTGAATAAAGCAAAGAGGGCTAAGTACAGTATCATAGCTCTCATGGGTCGCAACAGCGCCCTCAGCATTGACAACAAACTACTTCTGTACAAGTCGATTATCCGGACCATACTCCTCTATGGCATGCTTGCGTGGGCGACTATCTGTAAAACCAGATGGAGTGAACTACAGTCATTCCAGAATGTTACCCTAAGGACCACTGCCCAGCTGGACAGAAGGATGGTGAAAAACCAATCCATCCACTTGGATTTAAACATGGCCCATATCGGAAAGTTTATACAGGATCTCCTTTTGATTATGATACAGAAGATGAAGACTCATGACAATAAGCTTGTGAAAGGGATACTGAAGAACTCAATGAATATGAACTGGCATACGAAGTATCGTAAACCGAGGCACGTTCTTGACATCAATTTTGAAGATATTAGCAACGTCTCTTTCCCAGATTACTGGAAGATGAGATAATCTTATTTCTCCTTGATTTTTTTTTAATTTCGTTTGTTTTTTGTTTCTGACAATCGTCAATCTTATTTTCTTTTTTGTATAATATGGAAGACCACTTGGGTTGGTTAGGCTTTTTGACTACCTCAGTGTATTTCATTTGGAATTTATTCTGGTTGGATGAGCTTTGTGAAAGCGCTGCTTTCGTCCCATCCTAACAAATGTACACTACACTGTTCGATTGTCGATTGTCGTATCACACTCAGTATCATCTGGTGTGTTACTTCCTATTCTAACTGCTGAATGATGAGAGCTTTGCCCTCGAAAAGCGCTTAGCGGATAAGGTTGTATTTTTTTTAAAAGTTTTTGTGGTTAAAGAGTCTTTTATTTCTTTTATTGTATAGGTTATTTCTAAAATACTATTAATAATTACCCATCGGCAGCTCGTACATAATTTGGCACAGTTGTGACTGGGGCTGCAGAACCTTACATATTTTGGCAGCAGTCGACATGATATTTGATATCTAAATCTTTATGATATTTGGCAATAGCTGAGGGCAAATTTGAATTTTAAATTCCTTTTAAATTTTGAAGACCTAGGAAGATTGTTTAAGTGGCAAAAAATTTTCTTTTCTCTCCATCTTACGAGGAAAGTAGATGGCCCAAGGATCTTCTCGATTGGCCAGTGAGGTTGGTCACTATGATTGATCTAAGGATCCTGGGTTATTTTCTCAAAAATTAGATGAAATTAGCATTCTTTGTAGTTGGGAACCTGAGCATAAATTAAATTTAACAAAAATCAAATTGGCTGGAAGTGCTCAATTCCATTGTAGGCATGATCAGGCATTAGGCATTGACAGGAGTGACAAATTATGAGGAATTTAAAAACCGCATGATAGTGCGTTTTGGCAAAGTGCCAAGGGTTAAAAGTGAAAGAATGCAGGCAAGACAAAGGGGAAGGTGTGGGAGATCATGCTACATGGCCTTAGGTGCTGGGAAGGAAAACAATGATTCAGGTGGAAGGGGTAGGCCAGGATCCAGAGGTTAGGCGAGTTTTGGAAGAAAAATAAAGGATAAATTTTTGGAAAGGCTACAGCGGAGCTTACAGAAAAAGTGGTATTTAGAAAACCTGAAAATCTAAAAAAAGTGATCAGCTATGCGGAAGAGGAGGAAGAAATTGAATTAAGATTTGGGACACGGCAGCATGGACTAAATTCAGTAAAGAAAGGTAGCACGGAATTGGCAGAGGATAAAAGCGAATTGGGTATTAATGTGATCATTAGTCAGTGAGTGGATAAAAGCATCCATTTTATCATATCAGTGTGGATGTGGTGGGATATCCCCTTCCTCTATCTAATTCCGGATATTTATTTATTGTTTTGATAATTGACTATTTTAGTCGTTTCTGGGAGGCTCTTGCAATGGCCAATCAGAAAGCTGAAACCATTGCTAAAGCGATAGTAGAGAGGTACGATTTTCACCTCTGAACTCATGAAGGAGGTTTGCTCGCATCTTGGTTCAAAAAAATTTTAACCACCACCTTCCATCCATCCAGAAACCGAAAGATTTAGCAGTGAAGAGGATGCTTATCAGAACAATAAAGCATTACGTAGGCCATAGTCAGGGAGATTGAGACCTTTGGATTCCCTATGTGATATTCAATTTCAATTCCACCCTCCATTCATTCGTAGTAGAGAGCCCATTCGTGTTGTTTTTCAGCAGAGATCCGATTCTGCTCTTTGATGTTCTTATTGCTCCTCATAAGACTCAATCTCAGGCCAGATTGAGGCATGCGTTCGAGGTTGCAGTGAGGATTCGAACAAGCCAGAAGCTCTCCCAGCCGCTTGGACGAGGTGGAACACACATGATTTTATTGTGTGTCGGCCCACAATTATGAACGAGAGGCACAAAACGAATCCGCTCGCTCCACTGCCCGTGCAGGCAGAGCCAGCACACGGTAATCCAGCACCAGCACACGATAATCCAGCGACAGCTCAGCCACTGCAAGAGCCACCTGCTCCCACAGAGATGCAAGAGGCAGTCCAGCCCGTAAGCCCACCCTATCCGCTGTGCAGTACCAGGTCTGTCATGGGTGTTGTCGTCATCCAGAGATCAGAGGCCAAAGCCAGAGAAACAGCAAACTTGCCAGATGGTGCCGTATAGGTTATCAGTGAGGGCAGACGATCAGGACCTGGAGTAATCGCAACCTCTAATTCCCCAAACCTGCGTGAGTCCAGGAATCAGGGTAATATGAGAGGAAACGCAGTGTCAATAAGATTAATTAACATTATAGATGGACTCTTGTACACTCAGAATTAAGGCGTTGGCTCGTTAATTGTTAAGTTCAAAATTTTTTTTCACATTTGAAACTTGCATGTTATTACATTTGTAAATCACGCCAAGTTCTATCGTGTCAGAACTTTGCATGTCTTGATTGAATTATGCAATTATATCTTTTTTGAATATCTAAGTCAAGAGGTCTTACCTGAATTATGATTTTTATACTTTTTATCATTTTTGTTGCAATTAAGAAAGCTCACAAAAACTATATTTCATGCCGTATTAGCCAGAAACAAAATCTGCTAATTAAACCCGCGAGTGGGTGGCAAAATGCATAAATTAGAAGACGTTGAAAACTTATTTTACTGAGTTATAATTAGTGAAGGAGGTTACAAAGCGTTTTCATGTTGCGTTGAATGTTCACAATGTTATATTTCTAATTTTTGTCTTAGTTGGCGCACGATCGTTTATAACTGATATTTCTAGGGGTTTTTTTTCAAATAAGAGTATATTCTATTCTTTTGAAGGTTGACTGAACTGTCATGATTGTTGGGGAAATGGTTTTAATTATTTTTGAGAAAGGCATAAATGAATCTACAAGGGGTGATTGATAAATAAGGTCTCCATGGCTGTACTTTTTTATTTGTTAACCTATTTTCAAAATTCTTTTTGTATCTTATACTCCACATTTGTCCTCTATGTAATACACTATTCACTTTTCGACATAGTCCACATTCCTTTCCAAGCATTGCTCCAACGCGTGACTAGTTGGGTGAACTTTGTCGGAGAGGAATTCCGGAGTTGTTGTCGACACCAGGATTGAATGGCAGCATTTACCTCGCCATCAGAACCAACTCATGTCCCTTAAGGGTCTCTTTCTTCTTTAGGAAGTGGTGAAAGTCGCAATGTGAAAAATCTTTCATTTTTGAACTGCAATTTTTTATCTTTGAACTGTAGGTGCTGCAATGCCTCTGGTGTATCGTGACTCGTGTGCAAGCGGACGTTATCGTACTCCAGAAGAGGTTCTAAAGCTGCCATTCAATCCTGGTGTCGACAACAACTCCGGAATTCCTCTCCGACGGATTCACCCAACTAGTCACGCGTTGGCGCAATGCGTGGAAAGGGATGGGGACTATGTCAAAAAGTGAATAGTACATTACATAGAGGACAAATGTGAGTATAAGATACAAAAAGAATTTTGAAAATCGGTTAACAAATAAAAAAGTTACAGCCATGGAGACCTTATTTATCAATCGCCCCTCGTATAAAACATATAATTTTTCTCCTGGGAATAGCCAGCAACAGATTTGCTTATTTCTATCAAGCTGCTAATCTAAAGAGATTTAAACGAAATGACGATTTAATTTATACATCAATATAAAGCAGAATGATGAAACAATTTTTTTGCATTCGTTTTGCCTGACTCAAAGTTATCAAAGTTGGAGACTTCTAGTGTCAACTCCCTACTCCTACGAGGGAGTTTTGCGCCATGCCAGTAAATAACGACTGCTACGAGATGACAGTAGCAGCCGGGATCGACGGCTTAACGTGCCCTCCGAAGCACGGGGGGGGGGGGGTTCATGATGGAAGAGCTGCTGGGGATAAACGAACCAGAGGCTGTCACCAACTGCTGGAAAACCAGCTATGGGTCAATTGGCAAATGGGTCAGACTAAAGTCCCCCAACAGCCGCGCCCCAAATAGCTGTCCCGCCAGCATTGGCCCTCAAGCCCTGGCCATCACCCAACCAGCAGCTGGCCGCGCCTGAAGTTGCTGAACTCCATCGATTGGCAAGCCAACCGACGAGACAACCAGGCCACGGCCACCCCCAAGTTGGAGACTTACCTTCGTATCTGTTGAAGCCAAGGCAAAGTGAAGATCGGAATTACTTAATTGCTAGTCCTGAAATTTAATGTTTGGCTGAGAACATAACTAACCGTAACATTATTTGTATTATAGTAATTTATTTCTGTTTAGACAGACATGTGTGACAGAACTTTTTTTATTTTTAGTTAATGGATAAGAATTTAGGTTATTTAACCTAGAAAGAAAAACATATTAGTAAGAGATGCCATTTCTTATTGTTTAAGAAATGCTGAGGCGTTGGTTTATCGTAAGCTGCCAAGCGCACGTTATTTGACAGATGAATTTCTATAATTCTTGAATAATGGATAGAGAGATAGATTCTGAACTATGTTTTGATTACTTAAACACGTTACATTATTTTAGGCACAGAACAATAGGTCAGTTATAGTCTTACAAGTGTAGACTTAAGCTATGGCTGGACGTTCCACAGTTGGGATTGTATAGGAGAACGGGAAGGAGAGACGTTGTTATAGAGGTGGTCCTTGTGTCCCCCCCCCCTCTCCTCCCCCTCGCTCCACTCGCTAGAAGAGAGACGATTCTCTTTCTTTTTTCAATGAAAGTCTTGCTTAAAGGAATTCAGTTTAGATAATTATAGAGAAATCATATTTGAATTTATTTGTTTATTCTTGAAATACACAATTAATGTTGACTAAGATGGATTACTTCCGTATTTACATTTTACACTAATTCTAGAAATAGAGTTGAAATAATATTTACTTAGATAAGACTAAGATTATGCGCCGCATATATTTTTTTGTTGTAACCCCATTTAAGATCTATTCGAAATGTTTTGACAAAAGTTAAGGAACCTGGAGAGATTTCACATTATATTTTTTTTTTCCTCTCTCCATCATGATGATGGATCCACCCCTTGCCCCTTTGTTCTAAGGAGTGAGCATCGTTCCATTTGAGAATAACATGTAGCACTCCATGCATTTGAACGCATATAAATATTCAATTCATATGTTATTAGGATTAGTTTTGCTACTATACATTTTTCTCTTTGATAATTTCATTTCCTTGTTGGTTCCGCATTTCTTGGAACCACGTTAGCAAGAGGTCATTGCGCACCCCCCCCCCCCCTGAAGTTCTTGAATGGACCAAGCCTATTTAGATAGGGCAGTGAATGGCGTCCCACCCCTATCTATTGAATTGAACAAGGATAGAGGAGAAAGGGAAATTGATTAAAGAATCGAGGACGCGTTTTTTTAAAAAACATAACATCCATTTTATTCACTGGCTAAGGATAAAAAACACGATAATTGGATGGTAAATTAGTGGAGTCATTTTTTTTATTATTTGGAAAATTAAAATATATCCTGTCGACTGCGTCAAAATATGTAAGGTTCCACAGCTCCAGTCGTAATGTCGCAAAATCGTGTAAGGTTTCACGTTCGAAAACCTGTCGAATGGCTCTGAAAGGTGTATGAGCTGGTGACGGGTAATTATTAATATTATTATAATAATTAATATAAAGCGACTGTGCCACCACTTATTAGGCAGAAATTTTGAAAGGTCAATTATGGAATTACTCATCAACTGGAACCCACATAGAGTTTCATCTGCAAAGATTCAGCCTAAGAGGGCTATCTTGGAAATATAGTCTCAAGCTTTTTAAGATAAAATAATAATGAGTTTATTCGCTGGATAAAATATATATATAAAGCTTCTGAATGATCTAATACCCTAATACTAAGTCTTATTCAAGAAATAGGAAAATCAAAGGTAAATGCATATCAAATTGTACCCAAGGAAATATAAGAAATGGAAAACGCTTTTCATGGCCAAGAAAATGAATTTTTACAACTCACTCTCGTGATGCACGAGAGTGTGGCAGAGCCTGTCTCAGGCGTACTCCGTGGTCATCTCGGCGGGCCATCTCGGAAATAGACAGGCAAAACTAACTGTAAATTTAAAGGTACTTAGGCATTTTTAACATGGGGTCACCGCAATGAAAACTAACGTTAAGAAAGCCTCAAATTCGAGCGAAAAAAAAGAAAAGAACTTTCCACCATAACTAAAGAAAGAATAAAAACGAAAACTAAACAAGGGTTGATGTTCTCTCTACCTGGGTAAACCGTGACTGGGCATTCAGAAGCAAAACGTTTCACGTCACTAAGACCCTGCAGACTGCTTACATTCCATGCAGGCCCATGCAGAGGGCGAGAATTAGAAGAAGGCCGCTGGAGCTCTTGACGTTGCAAGAATCAAGAGAAATTTGTCTCATCAAAAAACTCGAATTTTCTTCACCTGATCCGGGATGGAATCCGTGGACCAATCAGCGAAATTAGATGATGCCAGAGATGAGAAATCTGAGATGCCAAAACCTGGTCAAAATGTTGTCCACCCTCCGAATCTGGGTTCTTTGTCTAAGGCTTCAGTCCGACTTGCAACCACCTGCAAGAGATCTGGAACGTTCGCTAATGAATGCCAAAGGGTAAAAAGATCATCTAAGGTCCAAAATTGTCATTGGACGGATGGAGCTTTCTCTTCTTGGAGCATCCATCCTGCCCTTCCCTTTCAATTGATCTCTTTCCAATAGCGGTTGTGAAATGTCAAAGCCCTCAATCTGCCATTGAGGGGTGTTGGATAACTGCTTCAACCCAGGGTAACTGCATGCTGAATTGCTTAAGAGAGAGGAAACAGCAATTAGATAAGGTTCCTATCCCAGGGGCAATAAACAAGCTCAGCCAACAGAACCCTTCTCTCAAAGAAAGATATTTAAAACATTTTTAAATTCAAAATAGAAAACTATATATCTCTACTTAAAATTTGAGAAAGAACAATAAAAGACTCCTTTCCAGTCTATTTCACTGTTCAAAACAATAAAGACGTTAAGTAAAGTTCGGATCTCTATATTTGCATAATTCGTTGGATAAATAATATTCTAGTCCAGGTCATAATTCGTGTAACTTCTGTTCTGAGGATGTCAGAGGATGATGCATGCTTTTTACGTTTTGTTACTGGTGCAACATTGACATTTTCTGTCTCCAACTCCTTCTGCACTTTGTGGACGAATGATCTTGTGACCTTTAGAAATCGTTATATCTCTAATTCTCTGTGCTCTGCCTTTATTGCCATGATTACTCCATGTCTCTTCATGATCTCTGTTTCTTGATGGTCCGCCACTTTGCTTTCAAGAAACAGAAAGGACATAAATTTACTATAGTGCAGCAGTAGCCAAACGAAGGACATAAGGTGTATGTATCCTCAAACACCTTACACACCCTGTAATTCATCAAGAAAGTCTCTCACTCTCCCGTTTTAATAGATGGGGGTGTCTGTATTTTAGAAGATCAAAAGGCAGTGAAAGCTATAAATTAGACAGAAAACAATCTGAAAATAAATCAAAAAGAGTATTTTTACTGAGATAACACAAAAACAAATTAATACTTCGTTGTTTACACAATGTAAGTCCAAATGAAGAAAATATAAATAAGATTGAATTCATTAACTTCAAATAAACACCAAATATACACTTGGAAATTATGCCATTAAATAGATATACGTTTGTTAAAAATAAATAATGAAAATTATATAACAATTCAAAATTCTTAGTTGAAAATGATGTACCATGTTGAAAATGATTTACAACTAATATTGGTGTCTTGATAACTATAGAGAATGATTCAGAACTTATGCTACAGAAGAATATGGGACATGAGGGTACTTTAGGACACACATTGCTTAACATGTTTGTTATTACTATCTTGTGCCATTATGGTGCCATACATGCAAGGGCCAGTGGCTTGACTTTCTGAACACAAGCTTGATTCTGTAAGCTTTCACTAAACACAACAAACAATAACGTTTGTCTAAGTGGGCATTACATATATGCTTCGAATTGATGCCTCTTTACTAAACACTGGCATTGCCAAACCACTGACACTACTTAAATATTATCAGGAGTACTAAGGTGCTACAGCCAGCTCGGTGGCCGAGAGCACTAAGGCACAGGTCTTATTGTTCTTGGAATCAGCGAGTCGCCAAGGGCATGGATGTTTGTGTTTGTCCCTTATCTAACATTTCTTCTAGAAAGGTTGGCGACACGATGGGCATCCAGCCGCAAACATCAATGCCAAGTCAAATATAACAACAGCAACCCCATGCGAATGGGAAAAGCTAAGGAAGAAGAAGAAAAGAAGAGGTGTACTAAGGTGTTACAGGCGTTAACAGTCGGTGGAAGAAGAACAATTCCAGGATCTACAGGTGTCGATTAGATCTCTCAGGCTATAGCACTTTATTTTTCTATGCAGACTCTGATGACTCAGCTTTCAATGAATCTAAAGACAATAGACAATGGTTAACAGTCAAAACACTGAAACAAGTTTACTGCCATGCAGGTGGGAGAAACGACACACACAGCTTAATATGAAATGTTTTTTTCATGTCCACTAGGTACCTTATTCTTCTTTAACATAAGTTCTGAATCCCGCTGTATATTAGACACTATATCCGCATGTTGTTCTGGTAAAAAATAAAAATGATGAATTGGCTCTCAGAAGTAAATATATTTTTAAGTAATAAAGATACCATTCAGAATGCCTGATAGTGAAATTAATTGTAATTTTAAACATTGACGAGCTTTGTCGTTCATATATTACAATAAAAAATTCAAGTGCTGTTTTAATATGCACTTTCAAATATGAAGGGGGGAAGTCGATTGAATACTTTCCCTACGATGAAACGGGTAAAACCTCTAAATCGAAGTGACGATGAAGCCGTACAAAGGGAATTCACCACCTGGTTCAGTCAGCAGCCCAAAGTATTTTATCTTAGTGGTTTTGAGGGGCTTGTTAAAATACGGGACAAGTGCCTCAATATACACGGAGATTATTCGGAAATACAAAAACGAGAAACAATTGATGAATACTCCTCAGTAATAGAAAAGAATGAGCAATTTGGTAGAGTATTTATTACGACAACGCTTTTCAGTTAACACCATCTTCAGGGGCTTACAGGTACAAGATAAAGACAAGTGAACATAGAATTTATAGCACAACAGACGTAAAGTATCCACCAATCAGAAAACTTGTATCATGTAACTGATTGGTGGATTAACAAAGCGGATCAAATAGAGAGCTATTAATGATATAAACACTTATCAATATTGGGAAAATATATCGTTTTAAAGAGAGAAAAAAACTATCTCACTACCCCTGCAAATTCACTTCATGGCCCAAGTAGATCCAGAGTCAAATATATAAACTGTAATTGTCCATCTCGAAAAAGTACGTACAATTCAGAAGAAAACACAAAAAACTATATTGAATCCATGCTTTCAGGCTATAATGGAATGGTTTTGTTTGGCTCGTGAAGGCTGTTGGAGCTGAGGCAACTAAAGATCCCAATTACAAATCCAGCGCACATGCTTCAGATTGCTACGATTGAAAATATGCCTCTCTTTGAGGCACATTCACTGTCCGGCGAAGCATTAAACTCGATTAAAGTTTTCAGATGTAAGGCACAGTTACCTTCACCGACGGAGCAGAGATGCTTAGATGACATGAAGCATTCTCTGAACACTGAGCATAGACCTCTCCAGCTGGAGAAAGGACCTCAGATGGTGTGCCATAGTTTTCCAAACGATCAATGGTGGGTGATCAATACTACAATGCCTGCCCAACTGTGCTATTTACAATTGTCAGATGACAAAGAAAATTGTGATGGCTAGGTCCAACTTGCATGGTTCGCCAGTGAAGGCATCAAACAAGCAACGCAAGGACTGGTAAGAGAAGTCCACCAGCCCATAATGCTGCTTGAGACAACTTTAAATAGACTTAGCCAAAGGACACTCGAAGAATATATATGGGATAGTTTTTAGCATTCCACGATTAAAACATCCAGCAGACCAGACCATCTTCTACTTGAATAAACGCTGGAGGAACAGGAATTTTTTGAAGGCAATGGATTTAACTGCCTTCAGGATTGCTGCCTATGGAAAATCTGAGTGCAGAACAAACACGTTGGTCGTCTCACCCAGGTCGGACTGCTGTAAGAATCACGAATGACGGAGATGGCCCAGATCTTGCACATCAATCTGGTATAAACCTGGCAATGATGATGGGATTAGTAGACTGTTCACCTTGAAAGAGAAACATGAGTGAACATGAATTTCGTTTACACAGGAGGAGTGTCAAGAAAAACCCGATTCATTGCTGCCAATCTGGCTACAAGAGTGACAAGTCATGCCGGATCCTCACACATAGTTCACTATGTCACTACGCACTTTATGCAGGTCTTGTTGGCTTCATTGATCGTAATCTTCTGCAAAAATCGATGGATCTTTGATTTCGGAAGTAGCCAAGAGAAACATTCATGAACCAGCAACAAGGTGATTTTGTGGTGTTCCATACAGATGAAGATGGTGCTGGAGGCTGCTAGGACCACACGATGGGACTGTGATCCAATAAGGATCATGGGATGACTTCCATGATTCCAGGGACATCAGCAAACGCATTAGCAACCAGAAAAAGGTCTAATCGAAAAGAGATATTGGGTCCTCGATGGTATGTGAACCAGGATGATTAGTTCATGGATGGTTTCTCCATAGGTCAAATAATGCGTTTTGCTGATACAGATGACGTATGTTTCAACTGTCACCCAGATGAGAAGTTATTGTTTTCTTCTGGGTAACAGTTGAAATCTCCATTAATCACCAATGGGATCAGCAAATACACTAAACAGTCCAAGTCATTTCTGTATGTGTTGGCATGGAGCATACATGTTGAGCAGACGTAAGCTGGCCCCAGATGTTGTGATGCCCAGCGATATCACCCTGCAATCGTATTCACACACATAATTTTTTGCCAGGATCAGGACGGAGAATAATTGTGGCTACCCCTTGCCCTTGTGGAGAATAAGAGTTTATGAAAAACTGGCCATTGGGTAGTGACTACTAAGGTCGGAACAAGCTTTACTTCCTGCAGGAGAAGAATGTCTGGTGCATGCAGGGTGATGAATGTGGAAAGCAACTTCTGCTAAAAACAAATGCCAAGGGATCTCAGGTTCAAAGAGATGATCTCCATAAAATCACAAACAGGGTAGACCCCATCAGCTACAACTAAAATCATGCCATCCATGGTCTTGAGAAAAAGAGAAAGTCACAATTGGGGAAGATCGGGGCAGAGCCTCTCCAAGAGGTAGCCTAGGTCAAGACGCTCACTGTAAGAATCACTATTTCAGAAGAGTCACAATCAGAAACACTAAAACAATGATTCCGAAAAAATTTAGATGTTCCTGTCTAGTGACTGGCAGAAGGCTGTTGGAGCTGGAGCTGATGGCGGTTGCTTCAGCGAACATCTTTACATAAATTTTAAATCTGGGTGTTCAGGGGCACATGCTGAAAGTGTTACATGTAGCCCCTTTAAGGGACTACTGCACTTTTTCAAATGCCTCGATACAGAGGCTCATTCACCCACCAGCGGGTCATCAGATCTCTTTGTAAAACCTGAAGTGATGCATATAGGTGTTATGGTCCCATTCGATGGCCACACAAAGGATTTGGGCGACGAGTAACGCTTTATAAATAACAAAGCACGTAGCCGATACAATTCAAGGAGGAGAAAGGAACTAAGATGTGTCGACCCTTTCTTCCACACAGAAGAAGGTTTTGGGTTTAAACCCCTTGCACTACCAAGTCGATCCAACCAAGTTTTTTATTCATAAATGCGATGGGAATGGCTAGGTCCAGTTTCAAAGATTGCTGGTGGAGTCGTCCATGACTGATAGGTAAACCCTGGCAGACCATACTGATGACTAAGACGATTCTAGATGGCCTGTGTAAATGAGCACTCAAAAATCATATGTTCAGTTGTCTCTACTATGCCACAATGGATCCATTCAGTAGATCTAGCCACCCTCCATTGATGGAGACGATGGAGAGTGTGAAATCCGTGGTGCAGCAGACGCCATTGATAATTAAAAACAGTTCTTTCATAGGAAATTGTTTTAATTGCCTTCAGAATGGCTGGCCACGAATAGTCAGGGTGTAGGCGAAAGATGTCAGTAGTGACACCCTGGTCAGATTGTTGGAAGAACCATAATAGCCATATATAGCCCGAATCTTGAGGATACATATTGCATACTGCAGGTAAAAAATTTCTCTAGGTCCAGTTGAAAATGTTTATATAAATCTCGGTTTATTAGATTGATAGTCACTGGAAATAGAGGAGGTAAAAATGCCTGCCTATTTACCTTGAAAAAGATGCGCAGGTACAAAAAAAACAAATTTCGCCGAAATAGGTGCAGGGAGGAGGAAGCCTCAGATTATGGAGAAGGATTCCTGCGTGATTTCAAATATAATGCGTTTTTCCGTTTTATCAAACCTAATATATAAGTTGTTACCCAAGGACGGCTGGTGATAGAAAATTGGTCGCCAACCCGTTTCTGAACAACTGAAGGGAAGTAATGATCCCTGAACGAAAATTTAACATAAACCTGTTAACTAACCAGTCTGGGCTATTCAGAAGGAATGATTCAATCACTGCCAAGCGATTCGGAGTTTTTATCCAAAACCTCGGTAAATTAAATTATCTAGATTTCACTCATTAAAATCAGAAGTATCGGGAAATGATCACTAATTGATACGTTCAAAACCACTGAAAATAATAAAGGATTCAGAAATGTGAACCAACTCTTGATTGTGGAATATGTTCGATGATGGGAAGAATAGTGGGTATAGAATAAGGGTAATATACTCAGGCCAGCTTAGGATATAGGATCCAAAAAGGAACTAAGTAGAGACGAAGACTTACTCAAGTCAATGTTATACTCACCTATCAATATCAAGTTTTTACCCATTAGCAGCAGCTCAAGCAAGACAGCAGACAAATACAATCACAAAATTACAAAGTTACCTGCCGAGGGATGATATATAGCCAAAACTACAGAATTCATATAAATTGTAACAGCTAGGTATTCAAAATCAGATGTAACCTTAGAAAATAAAGGAATGATGGAATAATTAAATTTGTTTGTAATAACCATACGAACACTCCCCCCCCCACCGCTTAGAGACATGGTTGACAGAAACAGCATTGTAACCTAAAATGTTAGGAACATCCTTGCCATTGCGACTCCATGTGTTCTAAATATTAACACATTAGGACAAACTGAAATAACATGAAAATTAACCACCATATCATTAAATTTGCAAATTGGCTCCGAATATTTAAATGATAAATTGATAAATCGTCTTCAGGGACTGATGCAAGGGACAGCCTATTGTTAACATGATCTATCATGTCAGGCCCCGAAATGCAAGCATATCCATAATGAAAGATTCTGAGGGGAAAAGTTTGTTAGTAGGCATATGAAAGACAAAAAAACCAGTTAGTTGTTAGTAAAAAGACTAGTAAAGACTAGCAAAATTAAGACTGTAGGACAGAGCTAATAGTGAATGTAAAACTTTTGCTGTACCCTTTGCCGAAACTAACGCCATAGACAGAAAGATCAGGTTAGGAAAGGAAAGAAAACTTTCCTGGTGGCAGAGAGTGATCAGAACAGCAGAAAGAAATTCAGATTGTTGTAATGCTAAATGCATGGAAAATGAATGAGACCATTAAATCATTGCTACTTCCATATCCAAAAGCTGCAGATTATTCCAAAAACAATTTTATTTAATGAAAATGAGTTATTACCTCCATATGAATTTCCATAATCTAAGCATTAACCAACAATATCAGATGTACTGATTATGGAGTATTACATTTATGTATTATTACTTATGGAATAAATAACCCACTTTCATTAAATAAAATTGTTTTTGGAATAATCTGGACCTATTGGATATGGAAGTAGCCTTCATTTAATGGTCCTACTCATTTTCCATTCATTAAGCAATACAACAATCTGAATTCACTTTCTGCACTTTCCTTTCCTGACCTGCTCTTTCTGGCTATGATATTAGTTTCGGCAAAGGGTACAGCAAAAGTTTAGCATTCATGGTAAGCTAAATACCAAATAAATCAAATATTTATGGGTGATAGCAGTGGAAACATTAATCACAAAACTACATACTGGCAAAAAAAATTAAGAAAAAAGAACAAAACCAAAGCATATTCGCTTACTTGCTACACCAAGAGCGCTGTTTCGCCCCAGAAGTGTATTCAAACTGAACTTCGCTTTCTTTGCTTTGCTGAGCGCATATTGGACTTGGTCGTTCCAGTTAAGTTTGGAGTCGTTCATGACACCAAGATATTTATAGCTTTTTACACACTAAAGTTTCTTGCCAGATAAGAAGAGGGGCTTTGCAGGGTTTTTGCGTTTGCGAGTGATAAACATGACTTTGCACTTTTTGACGTTCAGTTTAATCGCCACTTAGTGAAGAGCTTTTGCACTGACGTAAAGCTTTTGGAGTCGAGTGATGACATGGGCTGGGTTTTGTCCCCCAGGTCATGATGGACCCGTAATCAGCAAACAGGTAAAGATTACACTTTGCAAACTTGGGAAAGTCTTGGATAAAGAAATTGAAAAAGGCAGGTCCCAAGACAGAGCCTTGGGGTACACCGCCACTAACATCACAGGGTTCAGACAAGGAGTCCCCAACCTTAACACAAAAAGTCCTCTTTGAGAGGAAGGAGCGAACCACATCAATTAGATCATCAGGAAAGCCGTCAGGTTGAGAGGAAGTTTAAATCAGCAACAAGTCTTCATAACTGAAGCTGACAAGAGTGCACTAGACGAAAGCGAAATTGCTTAGTACGAAAGAGGTTATTTGCTCGCAGTAGTTATTGAACCTCTTGAGTATAGTGCGCTGAAAGACCTTGGAAAGCATGGGCAACAAGCTAATGGGCCTCTAACTTGCGGGAGGAGCAGGATGCAGTTCAGGTTTAGGAATGGTGATGATGAATGAGTCTGTGTAGGCTCTAGGGAAATGGCCGTTAAGCCAGCAGTCAATCAAGACCTTGGTGATGATGCAGATAACACTGGGAGGAAATTTTTTGAGAACACTGTTCATTATGGTGTCGAAGCCGGCTGTTTATTTTTGCTTTAATCTGCTTTATGAAGTTCAATATCTCAAGAGGTGTCAATGCCATCAGGAGAGGCAAGACCGCATTGGGTGTCGCCATATTTCTCACACACGTCTTTGACCTCATGAGTAATATTGATCAGACCATCCTTTCTGGGCATAGAGAATTGGCTCTTCAGTGAATCAACGATAATTTGTGCTTTGTTCTGGTAATTGCTTCACTGATGTGCGGTTCCATGCACACACCCCACGGCTGTTTCAGACCACATACGTCGTTCAACCCGTGCCCTAGAGAGCCCAATGCTCTGAGGCACCCAGATTGGGGCCACACCCGGCACCACGGTGCTATGAGACGCATCACCGTGCTGTGAGACGCACCACCGTGCTACGGGACACCCATTATCCTCTGAGGCGGGGCCGTGGTAGACCCTTTCGGACTTCAGTTCCAATTCGCACCATGCTAAGTGACGCCCGTTCCATGCTACAGAAATCACAGAACCATGTCGCGATACAAGGCGGTGGGCAAGGCGGGCCATGGGGAGCACGTTTCCTGTGCATATGGACTTAGAATTTTTAATAGCGATTTTCACTGTAGGTCTGTTCACCTGTATTATGGTAAGAAAATAGGTAAGTGTTAGTATACATATATTTTATTTTACTTATATTACATTGTTTATTTAACAAAAATATGTTATAATGCGCTATCATTGGAGTCTGGTTGTTCGTTGCCCGATGTCTCTTCCCCATCAGTTATGGTAGAAGCTCCGTCAGAATGACCCACGTCCTCTGCCGGAGATATGTCCAAAAATCGGTTGACCTTGCAGTACGCACTTTGACAGAAACTTGCGTTTCCAGTTTGGTAATGCTGAGCAGCAGTAGATGGGAAATGATTCAGGTACCATTGAATGAATGACCCTGGCGAACCAGACAGGAGGATTAGCGAGTTCAGGATTTTTCGGACATCACGGGCTCCGTTCACTGGTAGCCCGTGCTTCGCCTGAAGCAACAGTATTGGTGGTTTCAGCCGATTGGTCCGTTTCAGCGGTCGCCCTTCCGAATTGAACATTAGAGTCTCCGTCTGTTTCCTGGGTGGCTTCTGTCTGACTCCTTCTTGGTGAAACCATTCCAGAACGTCACCGAGTAATCCCTCCATCACGATCGCACTGGCTCCCTGTTTTTGGTTTTGAGATACTGAACGAGTGCAACTCTCCGTCCGCTCACTGTTTATGCGATCTCGTACTCTTGAATGGTTAAATTGCTTAGGATGTCAGGTCTTTGCCCTGAACGAGTGTTACGCATGTGGCACAGAAGCCAACGAGATAGTTCCACTCTTTTGGTCTCAGGATCTCTTTCGACAATAGACTACGCACAGTGGCCACCACTTCCAGGCTTCTCATTGACGCAGTAACGGCATATTTTGCTTTCTCCTCGTCAAATTCTCCACTGATGGTCTGATAAAGACGATCTTGCATCTCGACCCCAGTGAACGGAAGCTCGGCCCATCAGTTTCAAACATTTCATTACCTGCTCGATTTTTAAGCGGCTAAGCATTCCGCGAATGCCATTATGTACTTCTTTATGGTCTGCGGGCGAATGTTCCTCAAACAACTTGACACCACCTTCGACCGAGTGTATGTCAATTAGGGGGACCCAGTTGGTAGGTCCACCCCGAGTGGGTTCGATCTTCTGCCATGCCTTCTCATAAATAAATCCAATAATACTTCTGGCCAAGCCAAACGTTGCCTTCCAATACTTACTTGTATCCTCAATGTGTTCAGAGGACAAGTCAAAGAAACGTTCTTCGGGCTTGCTTGGTCGAAGAACTTTCCCACTTCACAATGTTTTGGTATGGAATGAAGACGACAAGAGAGGAATAGCCGATCCCGATGCGCGTCTATGTTGGACAATTTCTTCGGGCGAGCTTTCACTCTCATCATCCTCAGATAAGCTGCCACTCTCATCATCAGAAAATGCCAAATTATTCAACGTTGGTGACGTTGTTGCCAGCCTTTCAGCCGTACTTTCAGGATCCTTTTCCGGCAAATGTAATAAATAATAGTCCAAGGCTCTTTGACCTAAGCACACCAGTTCTTTTTTCCGTTCAACGATGAGCCGCCTTCGGCTCTCGGGGGAGTGAATCTTATGCGCTTGAAAAAGATCCTGATTCGCGTGTTTGTAATAGCTCGAACTCCATTCGTAACCCACGTTGGGGCATTTAAGCTTTGTTTCGCTCTTCCAGACTTTTTAGGACACCAGTTCTTGTTTCGTAATTTCTCTCGATTTACATTGGAACACGCCGCAGCAGGCCTCAAGTGGGAATTACGACCTTTCTTTTTAGTTTGTATCAGTACGGTAAGTCTTCTCCTTGTAACAAATCATAACCTGACCATCATCGGCCCGCTGCAGTTCGGCAAACCAGATGATGACGGCCAGGGTTAAAAGGTGTTAAGTAACCCCGGCCTCGGGCTAGAGGCTTATTAAGCCTCCCCGCCAACTCGCACTTGAAAACGGTCAGGAGTCAATGCGTCGGATAAGGGAAAACAGACAAGCAGGCAGTGCGATTCCCACTAGCTGACACGCACTCGTACATAGGGTCATGCACAAAGGTTCGTCTATGGAATCTGGTTTTCAGGGTAAGTAAGGAAAGCGTTCTGGGACCCAAAAGGGAGGGCCAGACAAGAGGTTTTCAAGTAGGTAACGAACGGCTCGTCCATCATTCGAACTCCTCCGTGGGGGAAACATGGATCGAGGATAATATAGGTAATATTAAACCCTCGTCTCTCCACTCGCCTCAACGATGATAGCACCGGACCATCTACACTTGTTCCGAACAGAAAAGTAGGCAGTCACGAGTGCAACTGCCTCCGACTTTGAAATGCCCATGTCAATGCATCATGTCTAGCAATCATTTCCCATCATCGGCAAAACAACAGAAAAAGTAGCATGTTTATTTTTGGACTGTTGATGTCCGAAATTTTTTCATAGGCAGTACCTCTGAGATAAGCCTATTCAAGATCGAAAGCACGGAACTCTATACTCAACATGGTGATGTCGGATACAGAGATACGCAAATGGGAAAAATTTATCTAATTTTCAAGTGAGCCTGGTCTGTAACTCTGTTTACCTCTGTGCTTTCTTTTGAACTCTGTTCACTAGCAAACGGAAAACTTTTGTTCACAACTCGGCTCCTATGCTGCCTATCTGAACGCAACTTGGATGGTTTCCTGGGAGCAGACAGCCTGTTAATTGTTCCAATTTTGGCGCGTGCATGTCCGTTAGTTTCAGAGGTGGGTGCTCGACGGTTAGACTTAGTCGAAATTTTGCCTCCATCATGAACGAGCTCTGTTCAGCTAGTAGCCAATCGAGGGTCGTCTGAATCCAGAGAAAACGTGCCCCGCGTGTCGGCAGCAGCCAGCTAATGTGTGCCAGCATCGTTCCCGCGTCGATTTGGACATTGCTAAAATTTCCAGTCATCTCACTGTTCTTGCTATAGGTGTGTTCACAGGGGTTTTTTAGGGAAGTATTTGCCAGTAATGGTGATGAGTCCTGCCTCAGCTAAGAGAATGACAGAGACCTGCAGTGTTGAACTTAGTTAAAATTTTGGATTGACCAAAAAAAAGAAATAAATAAGCAGGCCCCCCAGTGCTAACAGCAGTCGAGGGCTGGCACGGCATTAGAGAACGAACCAGGCGGATTGTGTAAATATCCATGCTGTAACTTTGTTCATATATAATTTTAAAAAATATCATAAAAATGGGACGCGTTTATCTGTTGCGGACAAATCCCCCAGTCGAAGGCAGAGTCTCAATAGATCTCAGTATTGGCGCTGCTTTACTAAGTACGACTCCCTGAAAGGTACCTAGGTCGTCTGTGGATGATTTAGCGCCTTAGCTTCGAGCGCACGGGATTGAGTGATCACGGCGCAACCACGGGTGGATAAACGACTCGACCACCTGAGAAATTGGATTCGGCCGTTTGCAGGGGGGAACGTCGGGCGGCGAGCCAGGGATTCGCTCTCCCATCTTGCCCCACACGCCTAGCGCTACCTCGGTATCATTGCCGCGGCTAGACAGTATTCTGACTTAGAGGCATTCAGTCATAAGCCCGTGGATGGTAGCTTCGCACCACTGGCCACTCGACCAAGCAAACGTACTGAGCAGGATTACTATCATCCTGCGGTTCCTCTCGTACTGAGCAGGATTACTATCGCAACGACCGGTTATCAGTAAGGTAAAACTAACCTGTCTAAACCCAGCTCACGTTCCCTGTTAGTGGGTGAACAATCCAATGTTTGGCGAATTCTGCTTCGCAATGATGGAAGAGCCGACATCGAAGGATCAAAATGCGACGTCGCTATGAATGCTTGGCCGCCACAAGCCAGTTATCCCTGTGGTAACTTTTCTGATACCTCTTGCTTAAAGCTCTTAAAATCAAAAAGTATCGATAGGCCATGCTTTCGCGGTTCGTATTCGTCCTGAAAATCGAAACAAGCCAGCATTTAAACTTTTGCTCTACGCGAGGTTTCCATCCTCGCTGAGCTCGCCTTTCCATCCTGCGTTACCATTTGACAGATGTACCGCCCCAGTCAAACTCCCTGCCTGACAGTGTCTTTGGAGCGGGTCACACAGAAAGAACAGCCGACACCTCTGTTGGAGGCACCGCGCCGCCTCCGTGCTTGGTGATAGAAGCCCGAGCTCGAAGCTCAGGTTCCCGCCTCACCAAGTAAGCAAAGAAACAACGAAAGAAGTGGTATTTCAACGGCGACAGACGCCCCTGCTCGAGCAGGAACGCCGTCTCCCACTTATGCCACACCCTATGTGTCTCTTCACAGAGTCAGACTAGAGTCAAGCTCAACAGTGTCTTCTTTCCCCGCTGATTCTGCCAAGCCCGCTCCCTTGGTTGTGGTTTCGCTAGATAGTAGATAGGGACATTTTTTGACTGGATTAATAACCCCTGCCCTCCCCGTCCAGAGGACCATAAGGCAGAAAAAAACGAAAAAACGAAACACAGCAGAGGGTGTACCAGCAGAGAAAGAGATGAGGCCCTGAAAGTGGAAGTTTGTTGAAAGGACACCCAAGGGTAAAGGAAAAAATTATCATAATTTCAGATGACCAAGCAAAATGACCAAGAATAACCAAATAAAAATTGTAAGAAACGCATGTACTACACGGAACTACACAATGTACACCAAAATTTATGTACATCAAATATTACTGTATACCTATAGATTTTGAAAAATTATAACTAAAAGTCATAAGCTAGTAGGGCCTTTTTTGTGAAGATGTTAAATGCCTCAAATATATCATTATTCAGAAGAACCCTTTTTTGAAAGGGGATAGAATATCCTTTCTTTTGTAAAGTAGCATGGAATGTCTTCCTGGCCTCTGAAATTTGTGAATGTTCACATATCATTAGAAGATGGTCTGGTCCATGCTCACATTTGCCACAAGGACATGCAGATCCAGTCTGTCTTATTTTAAAACGTTGAAGATACGTTAAGAATTTACCATGCCCAGATATAAATTGTGTTGTATAATGACTTATATTTAACTTATTAGTTGAGACTGTGTCATTATATTCATATACCATCCTGCCTTTTGAACTGTTTGTCCATTCTCTTTGCCAGGTATTTAGAGCCTCTTTGAATACTATTCCTTTATAGCTTTTAAAAAAGGGGAAGACATTTGGTAAAACATTTACTGGGTAAGATAGTGCCGCCATTTTTGCTTTCATATCTGCGAGTTCATTACCTGGTATACCTGCATGTGCTTTGCCCCAGGCAAGTGTCACCTTGATGTTTTTAGGTAACTCAGATAATAGATTACTTGCATGAACACATTGCCTACATTGGGCGTGATTACTAGCAATTGCTTTGAGGGCCGATTCAGAATCAGAAAAAATAGTAACATTTAAATGTTCACTGCTTTTGTTAAATTTTGTCCAACTTAATGCTTCGATGATAGCTTGCACCTCAGCCTGAAACACAGAACATTTGGGCCTCAGTGTGAATATCTGACTATGTATCAAATCCTTATCTTCCAACACCACAAATGCTCCACCGATATTGTTTGATACTCGTGAGCCTTCAGTGTAAATTTCTATGTCGCTTCTTTTTGAAATCATTTCCCAAGATTGAATATATAAAGAATGATAATTCCAAGGTGGAAGTCTCTCAATGGTCATAAGAGGGAGCTCAAATCCAGGGTAGCCTTCTTTTCTAAGTAGTTGTTGTTGATAGCGACACCTTGCCTCTAAATGTAGAGGAATGCAAACTGTGAGGATGTCTAGTGCCTTATTTGAGATGGTCCTGTAAGCTTTAGCAAGAGCAAGAGAGAACGGCCATTGTGCTGCTCGCAAGCGTTTTACGATACGTGCGTCATGTGCCCTAACTCCCCATATCTCAGCCCCATATAAAGCATAGGTCTTATAACTCTTAGAAGAAGTTCTCGTCTTGCTTTTGTAGAGAGGCCCCAAGTTTTTCCTGCAAAAATATAGAGCTTAGAACCAATGATTCGTGTCTTTTTCGATAAATAAGATACGTGTTCCAGCCACAAAAATGAAGGTTCAACAATGAATCCAAGATATTTAAGTGTTTTCTCGATAGGGAAGGTTCGTCCACCAAACCTGATTACTGGTTCACGTATCACTTGATGGTAGGGAATAAACAGACATTTTGTTTTGTTCAGATTGAAGCTCAAAGAGCAGCTCCTTGCCCATCTGTTCGAATTTTCCCAGATTTTGGGCAGTAAGTTCTCCATCTTCTTAACTGATGGGGCTGAAACTATGACTAGACCATCGTCTGCAAAGGCTTGACATTTCCCCTTGCCTAAGTCACTATTCTCTAAAGCATGAAACCAGCCCTCCATGACAATGTTCCACAGGATAGGCCCAAGTGAAGATCCCTGTGGGCGACCTCTTTCCATTTTCCATTTAACTCCTTTACTAGTAACCTCCCTATCTTTCAAAAAGTCAACAATTATATTTATAATATAGGTTGAGCAAGGAGTTTTTGTAAGAGATTCTATTATAGAATGGTGACTAGGCGAGTTGAAGGCATTTGATAGATCAAAAGACATTACAAGAGAGTGTTCTTTTTGTTTCTTGACTACTGACAGAGTATCCCGAACACTTTCCATAGCCATATTAGTATTACGTCCTGGTCGAAATCCAAATTGATGCTCGTCCAAAACTTCCATGGTTTCCATATGAAAGATAAGTTGTTGTGCACATATTTTATCTAATAGCCTACCCAAGACTGGTGCTAAGCATATTGGACGGCATGATCCATCGCCCTTTGGAACCCAACACACCGTACAGAGCTTCCAGAGTTGTGGAAAACAGCCATTTTTAATAGTTTATTATACAACTCAACAAAGAATTCTGGAATTGTGTCATAAATATAATGCAGAGCAGCAAGAGGAATTCCATCTGAACCAGGTGCTTTTTCAATGTTAAAAGAAGTAATAGCATCTTTTATCTCGGAAGGTGTCACAGAAGGAATTTCCTCTTCAGTTGCTTTGGGTGGAATGCATGGATAAAAGACACCTCCAGGATTATTATTTTTTGGGAAATTATTTTTGTAGAAGGGCAAAAGAAGTTTCTTCCTCTGTTAATGTGAACTGTCCGTATGCTTTGATTGTACGCAGAGGGGCAGATTTCTTGGCCTTCATAGTAAGCAGCTTCATAGGAATGGAAAAAGGATCTTTCCTACTGACTTCATCGCAAAAGTTTCCCAATTCTTTAAATCTAGCTGCTTTTATTGCTTTCTTGTATTGACCCTTTAACCTGAGATAGGTTATTCTCCTTTGCTGTCTTGACAAAGGAATTGTTGTGGCCTGAAAAGACTTTCTTGCCGCATTCACTTTTCGTCTTTGAGCCGTCAGGTCGTCATTCCACCAGGATGTAAATTTCTTCCTCATTTGACCCCGTTGTGGCATTGACTTCTGGCAGGCTTCCATGCAAGCAATTAGCAAGATAGCTGCTGTGTTGTTTAATGACTCTTTAGTCTGACAATCTTTTAGTTCTGGAAATGATTGAGCAGCTTTGCTGAGTTATGTCTGAAACTTAGACCAATTGGCTTTCTTAAAATTCCAGCCCTTCAACATACTCTTCATGGGATGGCCCAGGTCGACTTCAAATGTTATCAGTTTGTGGCCACTTAGAGTTTCGCAGTCATTGACAAGCCAGTATTGTATAGCAAGATTCTTTGAGGAAGAGATATCTATCCAGCTAGACCCTTTGACCATAGAGAATGTAGGTGACGAATCTGTTGTATTAGCTACTTCTAGCTGTTGCTGAAAAAAGAAGTTAAATAATTCCTGACCTCGCTTATCCTCTATGTCACCACCCCAGATCGGGGATTTTGCATTTAAGTCTCCTAAGAAGAGAATGTGTTTTTCTCTTGAAATAATTGGTTGAAGATCTTGGAGAATAGAGTAGGAATCTCGTTAATCCATTCATGCGAGTCAATAATTAGATGACGAGGCATTTGCTCTATGGTCAACGTGGTTACCTTAATACTATTTAGTGTTAAAGGAAAAACGGGGTCAGAGTAATGGTCGGCGGAGGGCTCAAACAATTTGCTACCACAGGGGCTTCGATGTACCAAGCACAACGTGTGGGAGCAGGGTTAGCGTCGAACGGGTTAGTATCAGATGGAATCGCCTTGAAAACGGCGGTTTACAATTATATGGTTTTAGTACTACCCTCCAGCCGGGAATGAAATAATTGGCTACTATTCATATCGCTTTCCTCAGGGCATGTCAGTCCCTGAGTCCTGAAGACAACCCCGACATGCTCTATCTTATCTGGGCTTACACCCGGAATCTCAACGTGTTGGTATTTCTCACGTTTTTGGCAAGCAATGTCAGAAAGCGTCCCCACGCTCGCATCCCAAGGAACTGCGCAGCGACAACCACCCGGTCTTGAAGATAGAAAGCGAGGTCAGGTTTTACCCGAGTACCGGTGGATGTCGTCCGTACGAGCTCACGCTCCACTGGAGCCCCTGGGTTGGCTTTAGGAATCATCCCAGAGACAAGCTTGGCAAGATGGTTGTGCCTAGCATTCTTGAAGGATGTGAAACGCTGTTTCAGGGCATTGATGACACCTTCAGCAAAGTTTAGAGTCCGGGAATTTTAACTTTGCTTCCGGCCTGCAGCCAAGAATTTGACAATGGGTCCCGAGCGAAGACGAAAACATCTTTAGTGGCATCACGGCCATCCTCGAGGGTTCTTTGCTCCGTCCGGTGGGCATACGAGCCTGTTGGATTTGCTCTTTACAATTAACCCCCACCGGAACGCTGGCATCCTCAAAAATACGCACTACATATTCCGCCACGACGACACTGCAGCGGCGACAGAGTATTCGAGTCGATCTAAACAAGCAAAGGCCTTAACTTGGACCTCAACAGCAAGAGTTTGTAAACGATATATGCCTAATTCGCCTTCCTGGATTTCATATACATGAGCAGGTTTGGTAACCCTACAGGCAAATGCAACCAGTGCTTCACTCACGAACTGACGAATCTTCTTGTCTATCTGATCGGCACTGATGTGGGTAAACAGCGAATTCCCCAATGCGTATAAAATCCTCGGAAGAACTACTGTTCGCAAAAGGTGCATCCGCTGGGAAGGTTTAAGTGCTCCTCCTGTGATGGCGTTTAGGAGATCCAGTACAGACAGCCGGACCCTTATCCGCAAAGATGTTTAAGCCGAGGTAGGTCATATATTGGCCAGTTTGGAGGGTAAGAATGGTATTTCTGCTCTGCAACTCCAGTGGCCAAATACGATCATATATTGGCCAGGTAATACAGCCGTCGGAGTCGTATCCCCATCTGAGGTACCTGGTCTTGGAATGGTTCAAAACCAAACCCTGGCAAAACAGGTAACACTCGGCAGAATCGACCAGCAACCTAAGCCCTAGACTATCGCTGGATAAGAGTAAAAGGTTGGCAGCATAAGCCATAGCCGAAACTGAGGTATTGGACGTAACCTCCAGCCTGGCATCATTGGTGTTCAACTTGGCTAATAAAGGGTCCAACATCAAGTTGAACAGAAACGGTGACAAGGGGTCTCCCTTCTTAATCCCGCAAAGAAGCAGGATTTCAATACCATCCGAATGGCCATCCTAGCTGTAGACCGTGGTCGAATGGTCAGACAGGTCAGCACAGGGTGGACATAGTGCGCAGGAATGCCATGATCCTCCAACGACCAAAGAAGCGCCTCGTGAGAGACGCTATCAAAGGCCTTCGCGACGTCCAGCGAGCAGGCGTAGAAGGGACGATGCCCAGCAAGTTGTTTGAGACGCTTCTATCCTTCGAAAAGCCTGCTTAGAGGGGATGGTGGGGGATTTCAGAGTGAAGGCGACCGGCCAAAATCCGCGTCTACAGATGGTACAGCACGGATGAGATCGTAATTGGCTGGAGGTTCCCAGGTGTCATTGGGCGACCCGTCTTTAACTCATCTGGAATCTTCCTAAAAGCGAACCAATTGGCATAGATCGCAGTTAGGAGTGAAACATGGATACCCCGAAGGTCCTGCACCGTTAATCCGTCACGCCCAGGCGCAGAGTTCTGCCTCACTGCCTTTACAGCAGTCAAGATGTCCACGGCGGTTGGTGGCTCTAGGATTATCCGGAGGGGGCTGTCGCATATTGCACCTCCTACCCTGCGTGGAGATTGCGAGTGTTGCCCAGTAAAGACCGGATCGAAAGTCTTATGAATGTCCATCAAAGACAGAGATCCTGCCTCCGTATCTGAATCCTTCAAAAGAGCATCGCAGCATATGTGCAGACCCATAGCATAAAGCTGTTGGTGTCACTTATATCTCTCCCTCTTACACGCCGATCGATTGCGCTAGGAAGAGTTTGGATCCAAAGGGACTGACAGCCGCTCTCGGGTCAGCTGATCTGTCATATAGTCTGAAACGTAGCGATGAATAAGAGCTACAATGACAGAAAATTCGACTGGCCCAAACGCTAGATCTTCGGCTAGAGTATTCCAGTAAACCGTGACACCATCAGCAGTGCGTCCATGCCATCAACCGTCAAGGTAACTTCAGCGGATTCGACATGATCCGACTGCTGGCTAGCTTCCCCAGAGGGCAATGCACTATCCCAGTCCCTAAGAAGAACACTCAGGTTCGGGGGTACACTACCCCTAAGGGCTCTTCCATCCGCCACATAAGCCTGATAGTCTGGGAGATTCCGAATGCGACGGATGGCATTCAGAGTCCGCCCCTGAAAAGATTGACTCAATCGTTCATATTAATGATATTAATGAACGATATCAGGGGGAAGGAGGCCTCGAGGTGAGCCAACGCCTACAGCTCCGATTTTGTCCAGTGGCCACGAGCTTCAGCCTCATCAGGAACTACAGTGTGGTCACGCCTTTTATGCCTCGTGCAGGCAGTCACGGAACAAGTCACGGAACAAGATTGAATACTCGTCCACACTGGTCGCAGGTATTCGAGATGTCTTTCTCGTGCGCTTTGCGACATTTAGTGGCAAGCGAGATCATGCTATTTAGTTTTAGAGTTTCATTAGCACATATAGCGCATTTAAAAGAGACCTGCATATTATGGTCCGTATTAACATGGGCTATGAGCCCAGATACATGCGGAAGCACCCGACTACAGATGGAACAAGTCGGCGCGCTGCCACTTTCTAGAGGATAAATGACAAGATATGAGGTACCATTAGGTGATGTAACAATGGGTGATGTTAACCCAAAGCGTAGATGGTCAGTACTTTTTAGTTAGAGGTTAGTCACCTATAAACCTTCTCTAAAGTTGGATTAATTTGGAGAAGGACGATTGCTAAGTTTTGGCCTGAGAATGCAATGGGCGGTATGCAAATCTTTGCCTGTGATCATCGTATGAAACTATTGGGTTGCTCTGGCCTTCACTGGTCGGAGTTACGTCTCAAAACTGGCTCCGAATTAGCATTCTCAGTTACCGACTCTCACCACGTGGAGGTACCTAGTTCGATTAAGAGAGTCATAGTTACTCCCGCCATTTACCCGCGTTTTAATGAATTTCTTCACTTTGACATTCAGAGCCATGGGCAGAAATCATATTGCATCAGCACCGGCCTACAGCCATCACAATGCTTTGTTTTAAAAAAACAGCTGGATTCCCCTGATCCGTGCCAGTTCTGAGCGAGCTATTCATATGTCAGCCGGTAAGTGAGCAGCGGGCGTTCTGCAACCCTAGCTGCGTTCCATGATAACTGTGTTGCCGGTCCACGAGCGCCCTTCCAAACCACCATAACGGCACGAAGCACCCACGCCATGAGACACCAGCGCAGTTCCCCATCACAGATAACACACGGCATGCACCATGGAAGCAGAGAACGCGCCGTTTGACGGCCCTTCCAAGACACAATGCAGTCCAGTTATCAGTTAATCGCTTCTTCCGATCGTGGCCCCGATTGACCCAGCTCTCAGAGCCAATCCTTTTCCCGAAGTTATGGATCTGGCTTGCCGACTTCCCTTACCTACATTATTCTATCGACTAGAGGCTGTTCACCTTGGAGAGCTGTTGAGGATATGGGTGCGGCCCGGTGCGAAAATCATTTACTCTCCCTCGGATTTTCAAGGGTCGGCTGGAGCGCCCCGGACACTGTAAGAGCCACAGTGCTTTACGGGAACAACATCCCTCTCTCCGGGCATGCCGATTCCAGAGAGTTCGTCCCTTACAAAGAAAAGACAACTCCTCCCGAGACTCCTGCCGACGTCTCTGAGTTCGTTTCCATTACCGCATTGTACCCAAGAGGATCCGAACTCCGCATCCGGATTCGGGAATATTAACCCGTTTCCAATTCGGACTAACGGGGTCATTTACAATTTTTTTTGCACTGACACCCCAATTCGGAACGGGTTTTCCCTATTCCTTAGGGCCAACTGACCCATGTTCAACTACTGTTCACATGGAACCCTTCTCCACTTCAGTCCTCAAGATTCTCACTCGAGTTTTGCTACTACCACCAAGATCTGCACAGACGGCGGCTCCATGTGGGCCCATGCCCGACACCTTCAACGCACACTGCTGCGACCCTCCTACTTGCTGGGGCTTTTGGCTTACCAGAAATATATTTGCCCCGGCGGCTGGGTATGGGCTCGATGCTAGAGCACCATACAATTTCAGGGCTAGTTGATTTTTGTCAGGTGAGTTGTTACATACTCCTTAGCGGATTCCAACTTCCATGGCCACTGTCCTGCTGTCTATAGCAACCAACACCTTTCATGGGGCAGGCGACGCCTCGGTCGGGCAGCGACCAAAGCAGGGACTGGCTGTAACTCCGACCAATGGTTTTCCATGAGAGGAAAGAGCTCGTCGGCAACGGATACCTGCCATTGTCCTGCTGCAAGACCACCTTTTTACGAGCAACCCGTCCGGTCGTGGCGTCCTACTGAGGGGGAAGTGTGCCTGCCCGCTGTCGCTGCTGGGCTTGCGCCACGGACCGGTCCCTTACAGGTCTGTTCGACAGGAGGAGCAGAAGGACAAACCCTCCAGTCCAAACCCCGCCGTCCGTGACGCGCGACAAACTGCAGAAGGGTTTAAAATATACACAACAAAATTTGAAAACGTTCTGTTCTCAGATTTTTTTCTTGGGGTTTAAAATATATCTACTCTTCCATCTGGTTTTGTATGCTATTCCTAATCCTTGGTCATAAAAGGCATTGATATAGTGAACTTATAAGGAAGTATCTGAACGGTCTGTGCAAACTTGGAGGGGAGATAGTATGGATGATTCTGAGCAAAAAATTTCATATGAACGTTGGTCCGAATTTGAACAATAACTGAGATATGACCAGAAATAAAAATGCCGCCACCAAGATCAACAAGTTAATAACTCAGGTTCTCTAACACCTAGGATAATTCAATTTGAAAGAATAATAGGGTGCATAAAACCGTTAAAATTTGATCGAGTTCCAACGAGTATTTCCCGAGTTACGCATACAACATCATAACCCGTGCTCACATGCGAGTGCTAACCAGCACGTGTTACGGTTTTATCTGCGTAACTCGGAAACTAGTTGTTGGAATTCAATCAAATTTTAACGGTCTACATAGTTTTATGCACACTGTTATTCTGCTAAATTTCATTAACCTAGGTTTTAAAGTATCTGAATTGATCTTGGTGGCGGTATTTTTATTTCTGTTCATATCTCAGTTATCGTTCAAATTCGGACACACGTTCATATGAACTGTTTTGCTTAGAATCATCCATACTATCTCCCCTCCAAGTTTGTACAGACCGTTTAGATACACCCTGTATACTAATATCCCCTTAAAAGCAACAATCACCATTATCAAAAATTATCTGGAAAAGAACAATTTTGACCAGGTTGAAAGATCTCATACATGAGCCCTACTATAACTACTGCAACAACAGAATTATTTCAGCTTCATTGATGAATGTTTTGAACTCCTGGAAGGTGTGATGATGGCGTCTCTTATCAGCGCCACGCTATCATAGTTCCTCATACAGCATATTGAAGACTGCTATATTCAAGAATTGATCTATTCTGGGAAAATAATTATATATAACAGATATGTGAATAACACCTTCATCATATACAATAGTAGACGATGCTCAGATTCAGAACTTTTGTCCAACTTCAACTAGTTCCACAACTCCATAAGCTAATCAATGGAAAAGGAAAACAATCTAGGAGGAATTAATTTCCTGGAAATACGAATCATTAAAAAAGATAGCATGAAGAAATTTGCATTCGAAATATACGGATAAGCGTCCACTGCTGCTAACATTATCCCTTCAGCTCCAATCACCCTGTGCAACCCAAGATGGCTGCTATCAGACACATTTTCCATCGGGCGATGACAAACCTATAACCAAAGAAGCTAAGAAAAACGAAATTGCCACCACAAATAAACTAGCGAAACTCATTGATTTCCCAAGACATGTCACCAAATGCATCTTCAACAATGTGAAACGAACCTGCATGACCAAAACCAATGACAATGTTATTCCAAATATAGATTACGTTACTTTTATCAACACCAACCCTAATATTAGAAGGACTGCCAAAGTTTTCTAATGACCAAGGCCTAGCAGTAGATTGCAAAACCAAAGACAACAGTAGATTTATTTTAAAGCCTAAGTAAAAATTCCTTAAACAGGACGTTTTCAAATTGTGGTGTTTATAAATTAGAATGCCCCGATTGTAAAGCATATTATATTGGGTCCACGAAACGTTCCTTTATCATCAGATACCAAGACCGCAGGCGATTTTGGTTAAATAAAGACAACAACTCGGCCTATGCTGAGCACCTTGTTTTTGACAGACACAAGATGCTACCAAAAGAAGAATGCATGAAAGCCATTTGGATTTAGAAAGGCGTCGAAAGAAATGCCATACAAAAAGAAATGGAAGTTTGAAAACTTCTTCGTTTTAATAACCACAAATTACTGAGTAACCAGTTAAATTTAGGTTAAAAATACACTTCGTCTTTTCATTGTTACTCGACTGTATGCCCTACACAGACCAGTTCTAGAGCATCACTTTTATTCACTGGCTGAGTGGTGATCTGACAAACCTTTTTCTTCTAAATTTTATTATTATACACTTTTACTTAATTTCACATTTTGTTTGGGTCAAATCTTGCAATCAATTTTTCACTCATTATCCGTTGTTCAAATGCCTTAATCGCAATGGCTCAAATGTAGAGAAATAACCAGAACATTGATGTGTGCTTTGTATATATTGTTTTTTCACGTCTGCTCCAGCACTTTCTTAAAAAAAATGTCGATTCTCTGTGACTCTAGGGCCCACACTTCTTTTGATAGACATGCCATTATTGATTTCCTAATTGATATACCAGACATTGTTAACCGGTGATGAGCTGTCTATTAGGTCCTCCTCTCAGTCGCAATCGGGCCTATAGTCTACCAATCAGTGACATCTGATCCCTGGTTGGTGGACAACCTACTCTTGTTATCTATATATTTCGATGTTGTTACCTTTCATACTTTCCTCTGGATCTATACATTTATATATGATGGCTTTGTCCAAATTAACCACGTTGAAGTCGGCTAAAGAGCATTTGCTAGTGGCAGATGGTAAAACTGTGTCCTGTGATAAGGCCTACTGGGATGCCTGCTTGGATGCTAGGTTTGCTGCATTTGACCTAGTGTTCAACGAAATGTTAGAAGCCCTCCGGGATGAAATAAACGCTAAGTATAGTACACTGGAGGAAAAAGTCGAATCCCTACACAAACGTTTTGAGGAGAAGTTCGAAGGTATCAACATTGAAATTAAGGACTCTTGTAGAGATGTTATTGACAAGATAAGCGAATTGAAGGAAGCCTTTGGGAAATGCTCCAGTACCCCGAAGGCAGGAAACTCCAAGGAAGATACAACTGTTGATAACAGGAAGGTAAGTAATGTTTTTAATATTATTGCCTGTGCTAAAAGTTTAGAGTCTATGGATATAATTCAAAATAGTGACTGCTCGACAAATGGTGGCTATAAGAGAAGGCACGAGGGTCGATAATCTAAAGACCGTCTCCAGAGTAATTGAAAAAGTCGTCAGCGTGCCTAGAATGAAGATTCTGAAGAATGGACAGAATCGCTCAGATAATGAAGACCATGGGATCACGAAGAGGTATGTCCCGCCGATTATCGTGCGGACTCATGGAGTCACATTTAAGACGATTCTCTCTGAGCTCGAGATGCACACTTTTGGCAAAAATTCATTATTTGCACCGAAATGCACCCAAATGCGTGGATTTACACTTTTGTGCACACTTTTTGCCAAACTTTCCGGATTTTCACCGAAAGTCACCCCAATAGGTGCTTGTTCCAGTGGAAAAGATCACTTTCATACGGGCAGAGCTGAAACCATCAAAGTTAAATGTGAAGACGAAGAAACTCACAACATGTTAGTTTCTGAAATTAAGTGTGATAATTTTTAAAAAATTCAGCATCATCAACTGAAGTCGGAGAAGGTCCTGAAATGCGTGATTCGTAATGTGGATATTACGTATAACCTCAATGACTTCCAAGAAGACCTAAAAGAGCCAACTACTTCCCAGAAAAGGTAATTCGATTAAGTAAACCCAAAGGATCCATTGATATGTCGATGGTTTTGGTTCTGCTCCCGAACACCGAACACGAGCAGACATTGAAGAACATTACATGTATTGGGCTGCTGGCAGTGCTAGTGGAGGCCTTTCGAGGGAACAAGAAGCCACTACAGTGTTACAACTGCCTGCGTTTCGGACACGTATCCATGGGCTGCATGGAAGATCCTCGTTGTAACAAGTGTGCAGAGGGGCACTAGGCAAGAGATTGCCCCAAGATTAAAGGACAAGACCCCCTAAAGTGCGTCGGATGTGGTGGACAGCACACTTCAAGTTACACGAAATGTCCAAAATACCCCCAGGTTCTAAGGATGCCTAGTTCTAAAATCCTATGCTGCTGCTGTGTCCAAGCCAGAAGATAAAGGCCTCAACTTCAGCGACCTACCAGATATGTATAAGCAATTAGGATGTATCTTTCATCTGTTTTCTAATCTAGACAAAACTTACCCACAATTGAGTGGGCTCCTTACGACCAACTAATTATACTATTGCTGCAAAACGTTTTATATTAATCAACAAAGGTGAACTTCGGTGTGTGATATGGAACGCTAGGGTGATTCCCCGAAAGCATATCGAGTTTCAAAATTTTTTGATAAAGCAAGAAATCGACGTTGCTTTCCATTGTGAAATGCACCTCAAACCAAGCCAAGACTTCAAGCTACCTGGCGATTGTGTGTACCATATGGATCGTATGGTTTCAAATGCTGCAAGATGTGCTTCTGGGAGTACTGCGATCATCATTAGGAATTCAACACCAAGTCTTATGCAGGTATAGATATGGAATCGGCCTCCATCATTGTCAATGACGTCTACTGTGGTGAAATGAAGTTCGTGGCGCTCTATAATTCAACTAAACATTATCTTGACATCAGTAAACTTGATGAACTCTTCAGTGGTGACACTCCAGAATGCTAAACACCCAAGCTGGAACTCCAGAACGCAGAACTGCAATGACATGATTCTCTATAGGTACATACAAAGAAAAGATGACATCATCGCTGCTGTACCTGTGGAGGACACCTACTACTGCGACCACTCCCCTACTAGTGACGTTTTGGACATCTCGCTCTTGAAGGGTTTCTTCAAACAATACAATATCTTCAAAATTGATGACCTTTCTTCTGACCACAAGCCTGTGGCGTTGAACTTTGACAATGTTGACATAAATTTCCGAGATGAACTCATACATCATGAAGACTGGAAGCTCTACAAAGATATTCTTAAGGACTATAGTAACCATCCCGATGTTGCATAGGGTACGAAAAACATCGATCAACGTGTTGAAGACATCACCAGATGTATTAACAGTGCCATAGAGCTAGTAACTATCCATCAGAGAAGAAACCTCCTCATCGAATCCAACTCACTCCTGGAATCCAACACCTAATTGCTGAAAGAAACAGGACCCGCTATCGGCAACTTTGGCTCAAAACCAAGTACAACAGGCTAGTGCGAAGAGTCCAATAGGAGATAAAAGAGCTTCATGACGCTAGATGGAATGACAAACTCAAAAGCTTGTCCGCATGCGACAATTCCATTTGGAGTATGGTCAGAGGTTTACAGAAGAAGAAGAATAATATGCTTCCTCCACTCCATACACTGTGCAAACTGATCAGGACAATGCCAGGTAATTGCAGATTCACTTGAAATGCAATTTGTTACTCTTATCAACAACAATCCCGAGAGTCAAATCAAGTCTCAGCGTGTGGAAGATGGTCTTGTGAACTTTGATGAAATCCCGCAACATATAACGAAAAACAACATCGAGGCCGGAGAGATCGCCACCATCGTAAGTAAATTGAAAAAGAAGTAGGGCCCCAGGAAGAGACAAGGTGAGCAAAAACGCCCTTATGAATCTCCCAAAGAACTTTATTGACTTTCTCACCAATATCATTAGCGACTGCTGGAAATTTTCCTACTTCCCTGCATCTTGAAAACAATCTATTGTTTTGAGTATCCCCAAGCAAAGACAAAATCTAGCAATTTCCTCAAGCTACCGACCTATTAGTCTGCTCCCGTCAATGTCTAAAGTTTTGGAGAAAACGATCCTCGTCAGTTTCCAAGACCACTGTCTCGCCAATGATCTTCTTCGGAAAGATCAGTTTGGCTTTTGTGCCGCCCATTCTTGTCAGATGCAGATATGGAGGCTCGTAGAAGACCTCAGCACCCCCTTAAACCTTTCTAGGTATTGCGGAGTGGTATTCCTCGATGCCAGTAAAGTTTTTGACCAAGTGTGGCATGGGGGCCTTGTCTACAAGATGATTAGAGACGCGTTTCCTCCTGATTTGATTCTGATGGTGAAATCATTTGTCACTGATAGGTCATACCAAGCTAAAGTTGGTGAAAATCTATCCAAGCTCCGTGTTGTAAAGGCTGGTGTCCCTCAAGGTTCTGTCCTCGGGCCCGTTCTATTTAATTATTTTGTGCATGATTTCCCGAACCCTAAAAATAGTAATCTATATTTCTATGCTGACGATACTGCCATTATGACATGGGCACCCAAGCCGGCTCACGTTATCACTCGTCTGCAGCACGCCTTGAAGATATTCGAAGACTGGTTTAACTGCTGGAAGTTAACCTTAATGTCGGAAAGTTCAAGGCTATGTACATCAACAAAAAGTTCAAGCGTCCCCCAGATTCTCTTGTTTTATTCAATAAGAAACTGGACTAGGTAGACAACTAAAAATACATTGGCGTTATCATTGACTCAAGACTCTCGTGGAATCGTCACGTGTCCTACGCTCTGAAGAAAGCAAAGAGGGCTAAGTACAGCCTCATAGCTCTCCTGGGCCGCAACAGCACCCTTAGCATCGATAATAAGTTTCTTCTGTATAAGTCGATTATTCGGACCATACTCCTGTTTGGCATGCCTGCGTGGGCGACTATCTGTAGAAGCTGATGGAGCGAGTTACCTTCATTCCAGAATGTTACACTGAGGACCATTGCCCAGCTTGACAGAAGGACTGTGAAAAACCAATCCATCCACTCAGATTTAAACATGGTCCACATCGGAAAGTTTATACGGGACCTCCTTTTGATTATGGTGCAGAAGATGAAGATTCATGACAATGACCTAGTGACCGGAATACTGAAGAACTCAATGGATATGAAGTGGCTTATGAAGTATCTAAAACCAAGGCACATTCTTAACATCAATTTGAAGACATCAGCAACGTCTCTTTCCCGTATTACAGGATGATGTGATAATCTTCTTTCTCCTTGTTTTTTTTATTTCGTTTGTCTTTTGTATTTTGTTTCTGACAATCGTCAATCGTATTTTCTTGTTTGTATAATATGGAAGACCGCTTGGGTTGGTTAGGCTTCTTGACTACCTCAGTGTATTTCATTTGGAATTTATTCTGGTTCGATGAGCTTTGTGAAAGAGCTGCTTTAGTCCCATCTGAAGAAATGTACACTTCACTGTTCGATTGTCGATTGTCATTTCATATTTGTTACTTTTGTAAATGCCCTTAATGATGGTATAAACCAAAACGCGATGGCAAAAACACTTTAGTATCCGCATCGCTCTTGGGCTTTTATTTTTATTATTGTCCTTTTTGACGACTGCCAAACAGTAACCTGTCCAGAGTTTTACAGTGTTTGAATATATGTTCAAGTTTCAAGGTGCTATCAGGTCAGCGAATGAGATGGAGATTATAGAAGTGACATTTCATTCTACTTATAAGGTGCATAAGTGTAGAATAAAAATTTATTTAAAATACTTGGCATTTTTTATGCCGTGGACCATATAGTATCATCACTGATATGAGGCGTTGAGCGCAATAGTGGCCCAACCAACAATAATGTTGAAAAAGAGTAACATGTGGAAATAACTTGCTGATAGATTGCTTTTTACAGTGCCATTGTGGCCCATCCATAGTTTGGTGTGCGTATCAACAGAGGTCGCTAAATTCCATTTTGCATACATAATAGGGAAGAATTCTGTGGATTTTCTCAGAACATATTTTTTTCGGCTTGGGCCACTTTTGCGCTCAACGCCTCATATAAGTCAGTTGATTTATTTATCTTGAAGCAGGAAAATAGGAGATCACAATCAGAGGCGAGAAGATGTTTTTCCGTCCTTGGTTTCAAGCTATCGCTCCTGACTCGCTCACTTCTGCCATTGCTTGTGTTCGCTTTTTCTTTGTTCGCCAGACTAATTTGAATTAAAGCACGATGGGACATCATTTTTATGTGATTCTCTACACATTTACAATCACCTTGTCCTGTAAAGTTGCTACGTCATTTTCTACAAGAGTTCAATTGAGCATTTCAATTTAAATTATTCATTAGAAAGTCCAGATTAACCAGCATGCAACCAATGACGCCTGCCCATAGTTTAGGACTGAAAGGAAGTTTCTTCTTCATATGTTAAAAAGATGAGCCCAGTGCTACCAATCTCTGGAACATGTTTGGTAGTATTGCAATGTCATGCGGAGTTTGATGATGAATAACCTTCGTTTCTCTGGAGCAACGAAATGTAAAGCTTGTTACGTGCCATTTTCGATGACACGTACATCCAAAAGGAAAGGAGTTGATTAAATGCCTTGGTAAATTAATTAATGAAAAGAAAATATAATAGAACTTTCCCAACCCTTAATCATAGATCAAAATCCAAAAAACCTGACTCCCCAATCGAGAAAAAATACGTACTAAAATAAAATAGAGAAAAAATGCGTACTAATGGTGGGTAGCTTCTTACAAAAAAAAATCATCCCAAGCACATTAAAATTACGAATCATCGAACTCAAGGCCCCAAAGCGTTAAAGTTATCACTACGAAAATTCCAAACAAAAATGCACGGTTTATTACACAATTAATTAAAGAAAAAGGAAAAGGGTAGATACAAGATAATCCATCAAAGAATACAAGTTAAAGATAAATACTAGGGTTACAACAAATCTCATTAAGTTTGGAAAATAAAAAAAAAATTGATTAGTAAAAAAACTACATGACAAAAGACAGTTCGACGAAACTTGAAAAGACGACAAGGAATCGGAGAAAAGACGACAGCAGAGAACGGACGAAACGAACATGGAGAACCAAGATGGCGAAAGGACTGGCTGGAACTTCTAAAGACGTAGAAAAACAGACGAAAACACGACGAGGAGAGGTCGGCAAAAAAAGAACACTAGCTAACATCACGACGAGTAGAAAGTGACATCCAGCCGAGGCACCTGCAAAAGATAAAGAGAACAGGACAGAAAGGAGAAGGCAAGCCATCCCAAGGAAGGGAAGAAACTAAAAGAAAACTAATCATAATAATAACGGGAGAAAAGATGAGAGGGTTAAATGGTTAGTAAAGAAAGTAAATGGGAAAAGCTTAACCTAAACCTGACCTGTACAGGATACCTCGGACTGAAAGACGCAGAAACAACGGAAGCAGGAGCCAAAACATGAAGGAGACGCAAACGGTCAATGCTACTGCGGGTCAACTAAGAAAACACCGAAGAAAAAGGAACACGTGCAGTTCCACGACGGCGAGCGCAGCCAACTCAAAATCGGCTCGGATTCGGTCCATAATCGAGGGAGGATCCAAACAAGAACACGCCGGAGGCTGAAAGTAAAAACTCAACCGAAGAAAAACTTTTTATACTGCTTAGTCAAAGCATGCTTGAGAATGCGCTCCATGACGCTCCAACACATAGGCGATAACAAAGACAGTTCCACTGAAAAGCAAAGTACAATACAAATACACAGTCATCTTCATGTAAAAGCAAAATTCATGACGAAAAAATACAACTGAATCGGTCGGCAGATCAGCTTGTCTCCGATGACCAGTCGAACACCTGAATTCCAAAAACATGACTGAAGAAATCTAACGGTTAGGCTCCCGGAAAAAAAAAACGTGAATAAAGCCGCAAGACACGAGGAACGAGCCAAAGCTCTCGAGAAAGGAACGCCGCAACAAAGATAAAAAAAAACCATTGTTAGAAAAGAAAAAATGTCCAGAAAAAATATGCGGTTATAAAAGCCAAAGGAAAAAAAATAAAATAATTTAATAATGCGCATCGAAAAATCTTAAAACTAACGCCAAGAAACAATAAAAAGAATTTAAAAAAAATAACCAGCACAAAATTATTATTAGCCAATAAAGGCCCGTTACAAGCTAAACACTCATCAGATGGTAACTCTTTTATTGGAATTATTATGAAAACTACCTACATCGTCAGCTTGTCCATAATGGCCCTGGCAAGAAATTTCCTGTATTAACCTTTGAAAAAGTAAATAATTAAATAAAATAATATTTGAAACTTCTGTGCGCATGTATAATCTCTAAGAGGGAAACATTCCTATTAGGCCTTCCATAAAAGAATACAATGATATCATGTTCATCGTTGGAAAAAAAATATCCATAAGAGGTTGGAAAAAGGTCAACAAGAGTTCTGAATCAATTTTAAAGAGTCAATTTTTTAGAGAACCTTAACTACAACATATTATGGAGAAGTACGCAAAAACTCCACTATCTCTCTAAAAAATCATTACAATTTATAAAAGAAGATATATTATTTAATTTGTTTCTTTTCATCTCCCCTGTCACGTCTTTTAAGATTGACATCGATGTTCCTAACACCCTTTATATAGACACAAAAGATATAGAGAGTACGCCTAAAATTGTATATGCACTTTATGAGAGGTCATCTATGAACTTTTCACGGGATGTTAAATTTAATTATGGCAAATATGTCTAGTATGCTTTCCTTCAAGAAGAAGGCGGATTATCAGACACACTATAACCGAAAGGTGCGAACTTATTTGGTTGAGAATTTGCAAAGACACTAGATAGTAACAAGAGGTTCATTGGATTTTCCCAATACGATCTCCTGAATTATCACTTTTAGATTTTACGAAAATTACTTTTGCTACAATTTGACAAATCGCACGGGAGAGCTTGGCACAATGCTCGTTTCTGGCGAGTAGTGATGCTGATTGCAGTGGAAATCAGTTACCAGTAGAGTGGCTAGAAGTAATAGTGTGTCAATTGAATACCAAATGCAGCCATGAGAAGAGTAATAATGACTTATGACACCGCCAGATGGCAGGAATATCTAAAGCGCCGACAATTACTCTACTAATGCATGGTATTCAAGTTTAACCATGGATGAAGAAGACATGAGTTTAACAGCATTAACGCTTTAAAAATAAGATTGTAAACTTGAAATAATATGCAGATAAACCTAATTAAATGAATTTCAAAGCAGTATTCCTTTTAATTATTAAGTACCGAAAGGTGCTTTATGCTATCAGTGTGGGGAAACGTGTCTGTCTGTCTGTCTGTCAGACTGTGTAACTCAAACTCCTCCGAGGTTATGAAAGATTTTCAAAATCTGTTTCCGTCAGTCGATGAATATGGTTCATGGCACGAACCAGTTACAAATATTATCTAAATCGGTTCATTGGCACGTGCACAAATGGTACCTCTATTTTCCCGCCCAGCAATTTTCAATGGGAAGAAATATTGAGTAATATATCAAACAAATCGTAATAATGAGATAGATGCGGTTATTCATTACTATTTTCGTCAGTCGATGAATATGGTACATGCCATGAAAAAATCATAAATTTTATCTAAATCGGTTCATTAGCACGTCCACAAATGGTACCATCACGACCCCACCTAGCAATTTTCAATGGACAGATATATTAAGTAATATGTCAAACAAATCTTTAAGACGAGATACAAGCGAATATAAATTACTATTTCGGCCAATAAATATGGTTCAGGAAATGAACCATTTTGAAAATTGTTGCAATCGAAACATTGGCACGTGCACTAATGGTACCTTTATGACACCTTCAAAAATTTTCAATGATAAGATATGGCATGTAATATATCAAAGAAATTGTGATGATGTATCATAAATGAATATCACGTAAAAGTAATGATAGTCCAAATTGGTTTCAAGGAACCTGGTTTAGTGGAACCATTTTGGTTCATTGGAACTTTCAATACCAAAATATGGCATGTAATATATCAAACGACTTGGAATGATGTGTCATGAATGAATATAACGTAAAATTAATGATAGTTGAAATTATTTCAAAGGTACGGGGTTTAATGGTATCATAATGGTCCATTAGAAACTTCCAATGTTAACATAGGGCGGTTTAAAAATATAGTTCCGCGAATGGTTTAGTTTAACGTTTCGGTACTTGGTTATGTCATTCCGTAATGGTTTATTATTTAATCGAATAGCCATTTTTCTCATTTCTCGGTTGGTTTATATTTGCTTTTCTCGTTACGTGTCTCTAAATTAGAATTTAAAATGTAATAATATAAACTACGACGATTATTACTACAACCTCTGACAATTAATGACAGAATGAATGAGTTCACACAACAAAATGTAAAACAGATAGAGCCACATTTACTTTATTGTCCTTCGAAATAATCACCCTGGAAGGTAATACACTTTTGGGATCGGGTGTATAAGTCCTGGAAGCTCCTTAGGGATGGCTTTTAGTTCACGTGTCATATTTGCTTGAATGTCTGGAATGTCTGCAAATCTGTGTCCTTTTAAGGCCCGTTTCAGGCATAGGAACAAGAAAAAGTCTGTCTGTGCCAAGTCTGGTGAATAAGGTGGATGAGCTATCAATACGACCCCTTTGTTGGCCAGAAACTGTTGTACGATTACGGCAGAGTTCCTCTTTGATCCATTATCCACAGTTTACGTGCGCACGCTACACGTTCAACTGAAGAAACGAGCATCTGCTAAACCATTGCACGCACAAACGTGACCTGTCTGAACTTGCTTAAACAATGACTGGGCTTGTATTCACATGCATTGTTACTCGTGTAAAACTCGCACAGATTAGGGTGTGACGTCATTCACCGAACCTAATTGTCAGAGGTTGTATGATACGAGTGGAATTAAAATGCCGAATTATTTGATTTGATTTTGAAAGACGCATTCACACGATGAAAATGAATTGAAACAGAATTGCAAAATACTTGTCTATGTAACGTATATATCCTGTTGGATGCAATTTCCATAACACTGCAGTAACAAATAGCATTATGAAGTTCTACTTTCTTACGAGCTTGCACTTTCTAGTAAAAACACTAAACAAAGAAAAAAGTGCAAAACATGAGAAAAGTACACTTTTAAAGCTCAAACGTACCCAATAAGATATTGTTTATTTGATATTTTATTTAGTTATCACACTAATAAATGTAAAATGATTATATGTAAAATTATTATAATAAAAAAACTAACCACACTAATAAATAATTATATAGGTTTGTAATTAGATCGTAAAGAAAAAAAACTTCAGAACAAAATGAGGAATTAACAATATTACTGTAAAAAACATAATTTATAAAATCACAGAAAAAATAATTATAAAATTTGTAAAATTGTAAAATATAAAAAAACATTTCAATTTAAAAACCATTACACATTTCCGTATAATTATCTTCCGTATAATTATAACTTTTTGTAACAACAGCTATTTGATTAAACAATTAATAAAACGAATACCGCTTTGAAATACATTTAAATAGGTTTATCTGCATATTATTTCAAGTTTACAAACTTATTTTACTATATTAAACAAGTATTTTTAAGCGTTAATGCTGTTAAACATACATTGAATTGCATGCATTATAGAGTAATTGTCGGCACCAAGGTCTGTGTAACAAGGTCTCATCATGCACAGGTCCCAGTCACGTGATCTGACGTCATTGCACCGTTAGTAGATACTTGCGTGGTGCGTGTTAGTACTGTCAGTTTTGTTAAGACCTAATTATTTATTAGAGAAGGAAAACCTAAACAAGTTTCGAATTTCAAATTTATGTTTAATATGAATAAAATGGTACAAGAATTAAATAAAAAATTAAATATGTTCCACTAGCAATCATACATAAAAAAAAAAGAAAAAATGAATAATGAAAACATTCCTCTTTAAATATTTCAATTAGTAACTTTTTATAATTTTTTCCCTTTTTCTTTCTATTCACATCCGACAACTTTTTATTTAACTCTTTAAATTGGTTCTAATTATCTCTAATGGTCTCTAAATCGAATAAATTTTTTAACAAGTACAACAGGAATTTTTTCAATACTTGGCAATGAAGTATAAGCAAGATTACTAATAATAGAAATAATATTTTCATCTTTCTTAATCCCCTTGCCGTGAAAATTTTCAAATATAACATTGTATTTCTTTAATGGAATAAGTAATTCATCTGATGGATATATTAAGTACCCTTTAGACAAGCTGGTGAATGTTTTTCTCGGTTGCAGTGATGTCATGCGCAAACTCGGACGAGTTTCAGAAAAGTTTTGGCGAGACCTTATATACACAGATCTTGGTCGGCGCATTAGATTATCGTGCCATCTAGCGGTGTCATCAGTTATGATGACATGAAATCAGCGGTAATTGACGCACTATTTCTTCTAGCCACTGTAGTTTCTAGCAATACCAGTGTTAGCAAAGATACGATTTCGTGATATTTCCTATAAAAACATTTTATAAAAAAGAAAACTTGAAAGCTCTAAGGGTGAGGCCACACAACTTCTGTAAAGTTAAGCAACACCAGGCACGGCTAGTCACTGATGTGCGACTCATCAGTGACTCACGATCATCACTTCCCCGGCTGCTGTGACCATCATACAGCATTCGTTAATCCAGGTCCATCCAGGGACCTAACTCGTCGGCCTCAGGCCATACAGGCTCTGGATGGAGGTATTGGATTCTAAATTAATTAAATAAAATAAATAAATAAAAAACATTCTTATAAAAAAAGAAAATAAGAAATAGGTTTTCGTGATATATCTTGTAATCATTTTCCATAAATATCCCAAATCATTGTTTTTTTACTGGATGTAAAAGATGACATGAAGGCCTGCTCGTCAGAAGCAAGCAAAATTATCAATGCTTAGCTAATTAAGTAGTATAAGCGTTTCGGTGGAAATCTTAACTAATAATCACTAATTTTCCCTAGAAGAGAAAAAATTACCCATTATCTTGTCCAATCTTTTTCTATTTACTTTCCTTCCTCCTTCCCCTCCTATCGGCCTCGGTGGCTCAGTGGTTTGCGTGATCGCCTCTGATGCCCGAGTACGCGGGTTCGATCCTGGCCGAGGACGACGAGGATTTTTCAGGGGGAAATCCTGAGATCACGCACTTCCTTCGGAAGGGAAGTAAAGCCGTTGGTCCCCTGTAGTCGTTTGCCGGCTGCACGTTAAAGAACCCTTGCGAGGCAAAATTTGCGGCCCCTATAACGCCGTCCTGAAATGGCCATAGCAGTTGAAAAGGACGTTAATACCAAACAAACCAAACCAACCAAACCTTCCCCTCCTTCCCTCCTTTATAAATTGGTATAGTTTCTCCTTTTATCATGTAAAAATCGGTAAATTAAAATAAAAGTCACCATTGTTAAGATAGTCTTGGTGGATGAAAGTCTTGCAGAAGTCTTTTTATTTAGAAATTTGATGAAAATTATGGAAGATTATATCCTGCGTAGATTATGGTAGATGATATTCATTGCTGTTGTGAAGATCATGTTGATTGCTCTTTTAATATATTTTAATTTTTCGATTTTTATAATATAAAAGGAGAAATTATACCAATTTAATTTAGTATTAACACTCCTAGATTAATAATAAAATAAAGATATTCTACGTTTCTAGAACGTTAAGAGAAAAAAAAAGTTATAGAGAATACTGGACCAAGATCTACTTTGTAATTAGAATTTCGTAAAGAAATAATATACTAATGCTTAATGGATTAATGCATAGACAAGTAACAATTATTTTAAGATAACTTTGCTGACTGTAAACAAGAGTTATCAAGACAACTGTTCCAAAGATAAGATTGAGGGGCGACTCTGCTAAGTTTGAATGACTTTGCTATTTGAAGTGAAAAGACAACAAAAGAAATAAAACCGATTATATATGTATTTAAGGGTAAGCGAATAATCGAAGAAAATGAAAAGAAAACCTGTAGTATGTATAAAAGGCTAAAGCATGAAAATGCGATGAAGTAATAAAAAGAACAAAAATAGCTAATTCGCGAAGGCGAATTACAGAATTTAAATAGTGATATCTATTCAGTCAATAAGAAAAAACGACAGTTGTTTGGAAATTTATGAATGTGTTTAAAAGAAAAGCAAATTTTTAAAATTTGCTCATGTTACTTATTGAGTTAATGAAGATTTGTTTGCTTAGGGAAAAAAGTTAAAGCCTTTAATACATTTCGTAGTAAACGAATCAAAAGAAAACACTTTACTTTTGTTAGAGAGCACACTTACCTGTAATATTTATTTAAACTTTCTGAAATTTAAAAAACATGAATATGTAGAACAAGAAAGTAGCACAGATAATAGTAAAAGCAGTGGATGACTTATAGTTGTTTTAAAGAAGCAGGAATCTTCTTCTATGTATATAAAGAAGGATGTTTGTTTGTGGGTTTGTTTGTTTGTTTCTTATACAACTATACAGTTTTATTCCGATCTTGATGAAATTTTGCATACTTGATCTTCAAACCATGAGGAAGGTCATTGTCAACCTCAGATTTCGAAAAATCGTAATTATTGATAAAAAAATCGATATTCATGGTTATAGCAAGGCATATTAATGAGAAATATCTCATGAATAACAAAGCAAACTTTGTGCAACAATAGGTATCAACAATGGTATCAACACGCAATTCAAAAAAACACTCTCTACCGACCAACAATATATATCTCATGACCTACAATGAAAGGCAAAGTTTAATTAATGTAGATAAGGATGAATTTGTAACAATGCATAGAATTCCTGTTATTCAAGCTTTTCTTAGAAAAGAGAGCTCTTAGTACTTAACAATTTCTTGAAAATTTTTAAAAATGATCAGTAACTAGAGATAATGGAGAGTTAGCAGACTATTGAGAAAGAGTGGAAAGACTACAGAGGAAGCACTCCTTTAGCTCCGTGCTGTATTGAGCATACAGTAAGCACTCCTTCAGATCCAAACATTTCCTAAAAATACATTTTGACTATATTCTGTGGGAATGTGTATATTTTGGGTACTGAGATGCTGAGAATGCGATGATTGAACGTTCGTTTCCAAGAATTATTAATAATGAGCATAAAATGTTGATGCAGTGACAGAATATTAATGACGCAGCGTCTATTGATGAGGCAAAGGAGTCACGCGTATCTCCCTTGAGCTTCCTATCAAACGTCCAGTCACGCGTATCTCCCTTGGCAAAAATTTGTGTGTCTGGAAAGGAAAGAGAAAGAAGGAGTATTGGTCAGAGAAACTCTGCATCTAAAACAGAAAAAGCTATAAGGGCATTTGAAACACCTGAACAACGGGAGTTTCGAACAGAGCAAAAGGGTATAAGAGCTTCTACATCTGGTGATGCTCCGCAGTGGTGAGCCAAGTCAAGAAGAGTTTAGATAAAGTCCCGGTATATCACCTAGAATTTCTGTTTTTCGTATTTTTAGTAGAATAGATAGTCCCTTTGCTCTGTGTTTTATTGATTGAGTTATTATTTAACCAATTGGGAGTTATAATTTAATTTTTTGAGATTATTCTGTTTACCTACAATTATCCCGGGCAACGTCGGGTACCTCTACTAGTTAACTTCTAAGTATTGAAATTAATAAGTTTAGAGTAAATCTCCGTATTTCAGAAATGATTACTTGAGCTTTTTTTATAAACAGGATTTTGTTTAGAAGGATATACGAAATGGAATGCCAGTGAACCATGTAAAGAAGGTAATAAAAAAAGAAAAGAATTAACAAAAAGCCTGCGTTAAAAAGAAAAAAGGGACGATACTGTTTAGTTATACAATGACCTTTCAGTTATTTCCGGATTTGCAAACCGTACGTTTAGTTTTTTGGATCCATGAACCAGACGCCTAACTGTTTTGGGAATCTGGTATTAATAGCAGTTCACGGTTAAAGAAAATGGCAAGCATTTAAAGAAAATGGCGTTGACTGGAGAACAGAGATCGTTTTGTGTGATTTCTTCCTGTGGGGGATTGTAAAGGATCATGTGTACGTACCACCACTACAAAAAACAGTGGATGACCTGCGTTCCCGTATTATTGCAGCCATCGCAGATATTCACCGTGACTTGCTTCGAAAGGTTTGGCAGGAGATAGACTATCAACTGGTTATGTGTCAGGTTACGCAAGGCGCTCACATAGAACACCTGTAATACGATATGTGATATGATGTGTCTGAACGTTTACCTTTTCGTAGCACATGTCCCACAATACCATATGTTCATTAGATTTCACGGAGTAAACTACTGAAATCGGGTCCATTATTTTGACTTTACCCAGTACAGGATGTTGCAAATATATACAGGACAGTACTGCGGGTAGCCTATCCTCTCGCTTCAGGGGCAGCATCATAAAATGAAAACTGGGAAATTTTATTTTCTTAATCCATTTACACCAAAGTGGAAATTGACCCTTCATATCTTAAATTTATATATTCTGTAGCATGTAAAGACAAAAAATAATTTACAAAAACATAAAAACATTACATAATCTATGGACGACAGCATGCACCATTTAAATAAAATCTAAGTGTAAATGGATTAAATTGGAGGGTTTTTCTTTGAACATTTATTGTAATAAACTTGACAAAAGTGTGACACGCTTCTTTACTATCCTACCATTCCGTCCAATTTAATCCATTTACAATTAGATTTTATTTAAACAAGCAGAGGCACCCGGCATTGCCCGGGAAAATTACGGTTGTAGGTTAAACAGAAGAATCTCAAGAAGTTAAATAATAAAATCTTTTTCAGTAATTCTACAATATCCCTCTATAGACGAAGCTGTTGTTTCTGACGCTCGGATAACTTTTTGTCTTCTCTGCCCGGATACTTTAGACCTGTCTTTGTTTTAAACTTTCCTTTGACCTTGACATAGAAGCTCTTATACCATCCTACTCTAGACGAAGCTTCCATTGTTCCAAAGCCCGGATAGCTTTTTATCTTTCTGTTGCCAAATTCTCTGATCAATACTCGTCCTATCCAAACACAAATCTTCGCCAGTCGTCTGGATGTTTTAGGGAGCTCAAGGGTGACCCGTGTAACTCCTTGGCCTTATCCATAAACTCTGCCTTATCTATGTCCTGTTTTTGCATCATCATTTTATACTCATTGTTAATAATAATTAAATGTATCGGAAATTTTTTGGAAATGTTTGAATCTGCTGTGCTACCAATTCTGCTTAGTGATATCCCTAGCGTTGCGCAGACTCTATTTTCATTAGACTTTGCAAAATTTGAATGTGAATATACAGTAAAAATTACCACAGAAAACGCATAGAAATAATACAGTGAAAATTCATAATGAAAATTCGAAAACAAAATTTGGGGTTATTTACTACTTGGTAATCAGTTGTTGCAAATCCCAGTCTGCATTCGATGTCTTGAAGCAAAACTTTGCCGTTCACCACTTTGTGTAGCCTGTGAGCCGCAATTTCATCTGTTGATACAGTTTCATCGTCGACGACCTTCTGGAAACTTCGATGAGTACTTGATCACTCGCCACTTTCAGATTCACTATAGTCTGATAGCGCCCATTCACATCCGATTAGTGCTCATTTATAATGATTTTCAAGAAAATCTTGAGTTCTGAGAATTATCATTTCTATGAAAAGCCCGAACAACAGGAATTCTATGCATTGTTGCAAATTGAACCTTATTTATATTGCATAAACTTTGCCTTGCATTGTTGGTTATGAGATATTTATTGCTGGTCCGTGCATAGTGTTTGTGAATAGCGTGCTGATACCATTGTGGATACCTAATGTTGCACAAACTTTGTTTGCATTGTTGGTCATGAGATACAGTACTTTCTAATTAATATGCACTGCCGTCATCATGAATATCCATTTATTATCGATAGTTATTATTTTTACAAAATCTGAGGTAGGCAGTGACCTCCCTCATGCTTTGAAGATCAAGCGTGCAAAGTTTCATCAAGTTCGGAATAAAATTGTAGAGATAATACTGTATGCTTGTTAATATGAAGAGTGGAATTCATGTTTGCTGTTATCAGTTATGTCGGCAACTGTTTCCCGAGTAAAGAGACTGCTTACTGCGTCAATTTTCCATTCTTTTTCAGTAGTTTGCTAACTCTCCATTATTGCCAGTTACTGATCAGTTTTAAAGTTTTTCAAGAAAATCTTAAATTGTTAGAGCTATCAATTCTAAGGAAAGCATGAACCAGCAGTATTCTACGTATTATTACAAATCCAATTTTATTTATAACTAGCAGAGGACCCGGCGTTGCCCGAGAAAATTACACTTGTAGCTAAATAAAACAAGCTCATAAAGTAAAATTATAACTCCAAATTGGTTAGATAATAATCAATCAATTATCCATTCTAAGGGACTATCCATTCTAAGAAAAAATGCGAAAATCAGGAATTCTAAATGATATACCGTGACTTTATTTAACTTTTTTTTGACATACCTAAGATGAAAAAGATATCCAATTTCACCACCAGAGAACATCACTGGATACTTTAAACCCAACTTTTTCTTGCCCTTGATGTAGAAGCTCTTAAACCCTCTTGCTCTATTTGAAACTCCCGTTGTTTCCAATGCCCGTATAGCTTTTTCTGTTTTACCTGCAGAGTTTCTCTGACCAATACTCGTTCTTTCTCTTCCTATCCAGCTACAAAAATTTTTGTAGTCGTGTGGACGTTTGATAGGAAGCTCAAGGGAGACACGTCTGACTTCTTTGCCTTCTCAATATATGCTCCTGTCACTCCATCATCATTTCATGCTCAATATTCAAGGAAACCACCATTCAATCATCGCATTATCAGCATCTCAGTTTTCAAAATATTTCCAATAACACAAAATATAGTCCAAATGTATTTTTATTAAATGTTTGGACCTGCTGTGCTAACAAATAAGCTAGGTGATAAACCCGGCATAGCTCTGACTCTTTGTTTTTTATCTTAAAAATAAACACATGACAAAGCTTAGAATTCATACATTAAAAATTCTTAATGAAAATTCGAAAAAAATTTTTCCAAAGGCTCACAATCGATGGACCTCTCCAAGTACGCCACTGTGATTTAGTTATACCAATAATTTCTTAGTCACGTAGTCTTACTTTATATGTACACTTGATGTTGTTGCAATTCTCACGCTTCTTTCGGTGTCTTGAAACAAAACTTGCCGTTCATCACTTTGTGTAGTCTAGTGGTCGCCGATTCTTCTATTGACATGCTTACCATTTGCTCAATGCAGCACGGAGCTAAGGAAGTGCTTCCTCTGTCGTCTTTTAACTCTTTATCAATATTCTGTTAACTCTCATTATCTCCAGGTACTGATCATTTTTAAAGATTTTCAAGAAATTGTTAAGTACTAAGAACTCTCAATTCTAAGAAAAACCTGAATAACAGGAAGTCTGTGCATTGTTACATATTGAAATTTATCTGTTTTGCACAAACTTTGCCTTGCATTGTTGGTCATGAGATATATTATTATTATTATTATTATTATTATTATTATTATTATTATTATTATAAAGTAAGCACTCCAAAGGGAGTTAGTGAGAGAGAAGCTAAAACCAAAAAGACAACTAATTCTTGTTTCCAGTCGAAGCGGCAGGCCCAAAGTAGCAGTAAGAGTAACTAACGGCGAAAATCAACAGCAAATCACGTGGATGGCGAAATTAAAAGAAAACTAAAGGAGAAATTCGAATTATTGTTGGTTTAAGTTATATTGACTTAAACGTCTCTTGAGATGGACACATGTGATCAGACAATTGGGGGAAACACATTGTAGAATAGTGCAACGGATGTCATAGTGCAAATCGTTCCACAGAGAAATTGCCCTGTAAGAAAATCGCTTCGATAAAAAAACAGATGTCTTGTTTGGGACCAAAAATAGGTATCTCCGAGTTTGGCCGATACTAATTTCTGACTTGAACCAGTTTTTCATATAAGAAGCAGGGTGATTATCATCACGTATCGCGTCGGCTACTTCAGAAGTCAGTGCAAGCTTACTAATAGACATAACAGTTGGAAGATTGTTGCGAGAACAAGTTGACGAAGCAAAATCAGTTCGAGACAGTTAACTGTCCGAATGATTATATTGAAAACCACCGTTAATTCTTGAGGTTAGCCATTGAAGTAGAGGGCCAGAACAGCGCCCCATATGCGATGTGATGCACTATGCAGGTGTATAATGTTGATCCCTGCATATTGTTGGTGAATTGCGTGCTGATACCATTGTTGATACCTATTGTTCCACAAACTTTGCCTTGGATTGTTAGTGTTAAGGAGATAAATTCATAAGGATCTGAGATTTCGATTTTATAACAAAATCTGACTGATGACTTGGAGTACACTCATAACAGTTTTATTCAGGCGGGATAAGAGGGAATGTGATCTGCGCACTACACTACACTATCTGATCTCCAATCAAGGCAAAGAGAGAGCCAGAACAAGTAACAAAAAAGAATGATGCGTACTCTAGCATTGAACGAATAAAACAATGAAAAAAGCAAAAACTCCTTAACGTACCCCCTGCCTTGAAAGGATTGCCTTTCACAGAAAAAAATTCAGATAATAACATACGGTCATAAACAAGTAAGATTAACCAATAGCAAACAGAAAAATGTGAATTAAACATGTCTGCATACAATAAAAAAATTTAAAACAGTAAAATGCAGCAAACACAAAATATGAACAAGTCTCTCATCTGCAAAGATTTCTTCCATCTGTTATCCAGCATCTTTCCCTTAAAGAGGACAGTAGAAGGGGTCGAAGATGCCCTGCTTCCACAAGCAGCTCAGAAAGTGGATGCTTGCCTGAGGGAAGCACAGAATGTTTTTTAGTGGGAGCGAAATTTGAATTACGTACTCTTCCTCCCAGACGTATCAGCCCTTGGGAATCTAGGAAAGGTGAGAGATTACGCAGCTTTGAGCGAAGTTCATTGCAGTGAGATGTCAGAATTAGCAGCTCCTCAGAGAAAGATTCAGCCTGTGCCACCTTAACGAGGCATAGAAACGCGTTATTCAGTTCTGACGGGCTTATGGGATCATAAGAGCGAGAAACTTCCGGGCTGAGGCAATTCTTCTTGAAACGATGCGCAAAAGAGGTGAAGCAGAGGAGTAGGCAGAGAAAGGAAAGGAGCTACACACAGTGAGATTTGATGCTGGAATAGGACGTTTGACTTCAGGCAAAAATTTTGGATCAGGAACATTGCAACAAGGAGATGAGGAAGGCCAACATCCCTCTTCATTGCACAACCATTCTGGTCCATTTGACCAGCTGGTGGAACTCATCAATTTAGTAGGGGCAATACTTCTGGATAGAAGACCTGCAGGATTGGAATCACTGGAAGCAAGACGCCAGGAAGCGTGCTCAGTTTGATGCTGAATCTCAGAAATGCGGTTAGCTGCGAATGTTTGGTGGCGGGTTGGATTCATCCCTAGCCAGTTAAGAAGGATTATTGAATCAGTACATAACACATAACGATCAAAGTCAATGGTCATTACGCTTTTAACATGGTGTACTAAACGAGCAAGAATCAAGGTTCCACAAAGCTCTAACCTCGGGATTGAGATCGTCTTTATAGGAGCCACTTTGACTTTGGAGGAAAGGAGATTGGAAGAAATGGTACCATAATGGTGGGTATATCGCGCATATACACAAGCTCAGTAAGCTTTGGAAGAAGCATCAGAAAAGGCATGGATCTCAATGCGTGAAGGTTGATCGCAAATAATTCTTCCAGGGAATTTTATTTCATTGAGAACAGAAATGTCCGATTGGAATTTCAACCATTGGTCATGCAAAAGCTGAGGAATAACATCATCCCAAGAAAGGTGTTCAAGTCACAAAGATTGCAACAACATCTTGGCAGAAATAGTACAGGGGGTCATAAGTCCAAGAGGGTCGTAAATCTGTGAAATGCGAGAGAGCACTGTACGGTTAGTAACTTTCAGATGAGGAGCAGGGGTGATGAAATTTCCACTCGTTTTCATCAGGAACCCAAAGTAGACCAAGAGTCTTTGGTACTCATGAGAGCCAATATCCACGATCAAAGGATGCACTTTTGCAGTGGAAAAGTTCTTGAGTATACTCTGTTCATTAGAAACCCATTTTCAAAGATTAAAACAACCAGTCTTTAGAACAGCAGACAGAGTATTGCAGAGGTGAGAAGCTTCCACTTCGGTATCACAACCTGACAAAATATTTTCAACGTAAAAATCCTCTTTTATAATGCGAGAGACAGCAGGCTGAGTGTTAGCACACTCATTTCCTAACTCGAACACGCAACGAATGGCAAGAAAACTTGCAGCAGTGGTGCCATAAGTAACTGTATTCAAGTTACAACCCTTGATAGGCTCGCAGGATCAGGTCTACAGAGAATTCGGTATAATGAGCGCTGTGATGGGTTAATCAGCGCCTGTCTGTACATCTTCTCAATGTCTCCGGAGAAGGCAAACACATGTTTTCGAACTAAGTGGTATGCTGATCAAATCTTGGTGAATTATAGGGCCGACTCTTTGAATACAACTAAGTGATAGTCCAGTCATAGAAGGAACAGAACCATTGAATACTACTCGCAGCTTCGTAATCAAACTATCGTCCCTATTCACGTCGTGATGTGGAAGAAAGAATGAGGTCTCAGCAGGATGCGGTTTACGGAGCGACATATGTCCCAAATCTTCGTTTTTCCAGTTTTAAGACACTTTTTTTTCTGCAGAAGGATAAGAATCACCTAATAGATCGGGTGATTGGCATTGACAGTTTTGCATTTCTCTGATCCATTGTTTCTAGCAGTAGAACGAAGCTATAAAAATTTTAGCAAGTCTTCGCATGTACGAGGAGTTGAAGAGGTAGATTTCTCCTCAAATTCTTTTAGTGTAGCTGGTTCCAATTTAGAGCTTAAAGGATGTAGAAGTAGAGCATTATGTTGAAGTTCTTTTTCAAGCAAAGAATCAAGAGAGTGTAAATCCTTGCGAGTTCTGTCAATCAAGATTCTTAGCACATTTGAAGACTCCTTGGCGAGTATCTCAGAGGTGAACAAGGACTTAATGTAATTATGAACAAGAATCCTTTTTTATTATATCTATCATTGAGTGTGTCCCAAGCAATGGAGTAATTAACAATGGTGAGTGACAGATTTTTGATGCATTCAGCAGCTTTGCCTATGAGGGCAGAACGAAGATAGTGAAACTTCTGAACTGGACTGAGTGATTCACTCTCGTGTATTAAGCTTAGAAACAGATGACGGAAATTAAGTCATTCAGAAAAATTTCCGATGAATTGAGGCAAACTAATCAATGGCAATTTAATGGGACTGACATTTGATGAGTCATGGATGGTATAGGATGGCTTTCATTGTTAGAAACAGAGATATTGGTCACGCTAGCAACATTTGATTCTAAAAGAAGATAGCGGTTGCGATTAATTGAAAATAATGGGATTCGATTTATGCAATTTGTTCCTCACCATCCGCATCATCAGTGTGGGTGTCAATTTTTAATTGCACATCTGTGAACGATGTAAGCAAAGTTTTAACATGGAGCAATCTCTCTCTCAACTGAGAGGAAACAATCACAGGAAGTTGAGCAAGAGGGGGGTGATCAATTTGAACAGTACGCAAATAACTCTCAAAACGAGTTAGCTGAGCTTTGATAACTGTACGTTTCTTCTTTAGCTGTACAAAGAAGACAGTCATAAACCAGAGTAAAAGCACGCAATTAAATCGAAAGTTCACACAAAACAAAACGGCGGCTTGAAGCACCACTCGACGTTGTAGAACAAAGAGAAGTGATGATAAGCAACACAAATGACGAAAAAAGCAAACAGTAACGCAGAGAAACAAAAAGTTTTGCTGGAGTTCTTTCTGAATAAACAGATTGCTGGATAAACACGATTTGCAGATTGATGGATTTGCACCACAGCTGATATGAAGGCTAGGTACTACAGATGCCGACAAACAACACGAATGCTTGGAGAAACGCTTGAGTTTGGCTCTTTGAAAGATCACATTTACGTACGCACGAGGCAAGTAGCAATGACGAAGGAGAAAACTTCTTGCAAATCCTCTGCCGATAGTTCGACTTAGATCCTGCTTGAAGGACCAAATGTTAAGGAGATAAATTCATAAGGATCTAGGATTTCGTTTTTATAACAAGTACTGACTGACGACCAAGAGTAAACTCATAACAGTTTTTTATTCGGGCGGGATAAGAGGGAATATGCTCTGCGCACTACATTACCCTAGCTGATCTCTAACCAAGGCCAAAGAGCGAGCCGGAATAAGTAACAGAAAAAAATCATGCGCACTCTGGCGTTGAACAAGGAAAACAATGAAAAAGCAAAAACTCCTTAACAGTTGGTCATGAGAGATTTCTTATTTATATGCCCTACCATCATTATGATTATCGATTTATTATAGATAATTATTATTTTTTGAATTTGAGGTAGACAGTGACCTTCCTCATGCCTTGAAAGTCGAGTATGGAAAATTTGATCAAGATCGGGAAAAAACTGTAGATTTGTATAAGAAATATACCCACAAACAAACAATCACTCTTCTTTATATACAATCAGAGGACCCGGTATTGCCCGGGATAATTACACATGTAGGTAAGCAGAACAACCTCAAAAAGTTAAATTGTAAGTCCAAATTTTTTAATTAATAATTCAATCAATACAACACAGAACAAAGGCACTATCTATTCTACAGGAAATCCGGAAAACAGTAATTCTAGATAATATACCGGACATTATATCATCTTGACTTGACACAGATTAAAACAATGTTCATCTTTGGATACTTTAGATACCACCGGGGAACATCATTGGATAATTTAGATCCAAGTTTTTTTTTGCTCTTGACGTAGAAGCACTTATTCTATTCAAAACTCCCGTTGTTCAGATGTTTCCAATGCCAGTATAGCTTATTTTGTTTTAGCTGCAGAGTTTCTGTGAACAACACTCACTCTTTCTGTTTGTTTTCCAGACGCATAAATTTCTGCCGGTTGTCTGGATTTTGATAGGGAGCTCAATGGAGGCACGTGTGACTCCTTTGCCTCCTCATAGACGCTCCCTTATTTATGTCCTGTCGCTCCATCATCATTTTATGCTCATTATTCAAGGAAACCACCGTTCAATCATCGCAATATCAGCACCTCAGTTTTCAACATACTGTAATTACATTCACACAGAATATAGTCTAAATGTATTTTTATGAAATGTTAGGATCTGCTGTGCTCTGACTCTTTGTTTTTTTGATTAAATTTTGAAATATCTTAAAAATAAACACATTTAAACACTTAGAATTTATACAATAAAAATTCTTAATGAAAATTCGAAAATTTTTGTTAAAGGCTCACAATGGATGGACGTCTGCAAGTACGCCACTGATTGTCTAAATAATTTCTTAGTCACGGAATCTTACTTTAGATGTACACTTGATATTGTTGCAATTCCCACTCGATGTCTTGAAGCAAAACTTGGCCATTCATCACTTTGTGTAGTCTAGCGGTCGCCGATTCTTCTATTGACATGCTTACCATGCATTGTTGGCCATCTGATATATATTGTTGGTCCGTGCAGAGTGATTCTGAATTGCATATTGATAACATTGTTGAAATCTATTGTTGCACTAACACTGCCTTACATTGTTGGTCATGAGATATATCTCATTTATATGCCTTGCCATAATCATGAATATCGATTTTTTTTATCAATAATTATTATTTTATCGGAATCTGAGGTAGACAGTGACCTTCCTCCTGTATGTAAAATATGCAAAATTCATCAAGATCGAAATAAATCTGTAGATTTGTATAAAATACAAACAAACCCACAAATCAATAAAGAAACATCCGACTTTATATATTGTAACGGCCCTGGTTGGCCATTACATGAACGTGGTAATGTGGATTTCTACTATTAGTGATATGTCTAGATCCTCGACAATAAGCACGGTGATCACTAGATGTGGTCATACATGGGTAACGCGAGAGGGGGGGCGCAATACGCTAGCGAACCATTCATATTGGGAAACGGGAAAAGAAAGTGATTAGTAAAGGGTCTAACCCGCGGACCCAAACGGAAGCAGTGAACGAAAAACGCAACATAGTCAACATAGTTCTTAGGGGTCGGAAAATAGCGATTGGCCGTCGAGAGCCCCCAAAATTAGGTAAGTAAAGTCTACATACTTAAAATTCAAAGCAACGCTTGAATCACTTGGAAGAAGCGTCTTGGATGAAGCAGCTTGCCTGGAAACATGTCATGGCAGCCATCGGTCGGGTATTCTTGGTAGCACAAGTTCAATAAAATAATCGATTAGCACAGAGTCTCTAATTTGTACTTAATGGCGAATTCTGGAATTATGCCAAAGTCAAGACTGAGTTCGTGTTTTAGAATTTGATAAAGAAAATCGTGAAAAGAATGAGAAACAAATAAAGTCACTTATCTTTTTCTATTCTTTCTATTGTTTGTCGCAAGATTCCAATCTCAATTCGTGGTTTTCGTATTATAAAAGTTCTCTTGAATCAAACAGGACAGCGGAAGCAGTGGAATGTCCTACCACCCTTCTCGCCAAAAGAAGATGGCTGCTCCTATTCTTTATTTTTTTCTCCTAATTTTTAACAGTCACTTAACAATATGCCTTTGTACGACAAAGCAGGTACTCAAACAATGGTTCGTCATTTAATTCTTCGTCTACGCTGGGGACAAAGGCGTTTTAAATTGACAATAAAACACAATTGTTCAGTAGAACGACAATTTAAAGGGAACATTGGTATAAAATTACAGTCTTGAACAACATTACTTGGCAGCATTAGTCAATTCTTGAACACAACGGGTGAATAACTCTAATTCGGTCGCAAACAGATGAATTCAAGGGGGGGGGGGTCGATAAAATTTCGTAACGTAAAGGGGTCCAGTACAATCACCTCCTCGAAACAAAAAGAAGAAAAATAAAATAAAAAAGACAGGATGTCAGTCTTTTATTATGAAGTCAAAGTCCACTGTATGTCGTGAATAACTCTTCACTTTTTTATCGATCATCGAGGCATTAGACTGCTGGGTTAAGATCACTGATTGAAGGCATTGTCAACTGGCGATACCGTCGATATTCATTGGAGATGTGTTCTACCACATGCTGAGACTTATAAGCGTGGATCAGGTAGGGTCAGTCGAATAGGGGTCCTAGTGTTTATTCCAATAGTAATTGGCTAGGGATCACTCGTACTCTCAGCCATACGAAACTTCTTACAGGAAACGGAGGCTTTCAGTTCCCATGTCTGGTAGCGCGGACACCCTTCCATGAATGACGTTCGTTAATTCGATGGATGATTTCTTCAGAAGGAATAGTTTCTTGGTTTATTATCTTTCTTCAGAGAACATCCCTAGGGGCAAAATAAGTTTCGTAGTTTGGCGAATTTCTAAGGGCCTCTACACAGGTCCCCATCACTTCATGCCATTCATCGGGGTTGCGTTCAGGCATGTTCAGCCGAAGTTTTCTCAAGAGCACTCGCACATAGGGCTCTGCAGCGTTGGTGCATGGCACGTAGGGCACCGAATTGGTAATCTGAATGGAGGGGCTGTTTAGGTAACTTGTATAACTATGCCCGCGAATGTACGTGGCGTTTTCAGTTAGCACCTCACAAGGTTTTCCAAGGGCAGCACACGTTGCCTGGAGTGAGTCAATAATATTTGCTTGGTTCATATGTTCGAAGGGGTTAGCAGTCACCCAACGACTAAAACAATCAACCACCAAGGTGATATATCGCTTACCAGAGACACAGCGCAATAAAGGTCCTAGGACGTCCATTGCCCAGAGTTGATTAGGTGCTCAGAGGCAATGTCGCACAAGTTCATTGGTTACCTTTATAATTTTACGATTTACATCGCTGGCAGTCGGGGCACACTTTGATTACTTTATACATATCTCCTCTCATCCCCTGCCAGTGGTAGGGCCTAAGTAGATGATAGAGAGCTTTTTCCCTGGGGTGATTAAGGTCGGGGTGGCCATGCCAGGCCCAAATTAGGTCGTTACATCAACAGTCTTTGGTTATTTGAGGCGCTTCAGCGAGAGAGGCCTATCTTTGCCCATGATTACATCCGTGTCCTTTGGATGTAGAGAATCGTCGTGTGCCTGTTCCCCGGGTTGGACGTCGCAGGTCAGACTGCTCGAACGGGAGAAGGCATCAGGAATGTTGTTGAGTTTCGCGCGTTGATGTATTACCTCATACCCGAAGCCCTGCAGCCAGAGATTCCAATGCACAACAATGCCGTGAAGGTCTTTGAAGTTCTGCATCCAATTTAGGGATTACACATCACAGTAAAGGGTATAGTGAGTTCGATCCAAATAGGGACAGAACGTTTCCATGGCGTGCAGGACTGGAAGGCACTCTGTGGCGTATGAAAATTCTGTATATTGCAGAATAACGCAGTGGAAAGAGAGAGTGTAGCACGTGACAGCGGACGGATGGATAAGTTAAATAAATTTTTAATGATAATATAAATGGCAACAAAATGTATGCAAACAACAACATATACATAAAGTAAATGACAGTGCTTATCTTAAATAACATCTTTAGCTGACTTAAGCTAAATACTACTTAATAAAACAAAGTATGCCTTATTTACATTAATAAAAGCATTACATTAATAATAAACTTCTAAATTAACTACAAACAAAATACGTGTAAGCGGTTTGCTTAATAATCAGCTACAACTATATCAATTAGCAATTCTTAACTGACTAGGTATCAAAATAGAATTAACCACAAATTCAACTACTAGGGTAATACAATATATATATATACACCTGCATATTCCAATACCATCATCAAATTCTATGCTTAATCAATAAGAACTAAACTATTATTATACCGAGTACAATTAAACCATATGATAAGCTCTCAGCACATCAAAAGTATATTGTCACTCCATAACAAGCAAATGAGAACAATCTATCAACATAATGCTGGCTATACTGCACAATGACTTACAAATTGACATATAAATCACTCAACTAATCACTGTAATAATTAAATGTCTCTGGTTCAAAGTTCAATGTCCTATAACCCTCTACCATGAAGCGGTCATAAGATAATTTAAAAAGGTACTAATTGTAACATTAATAGATTTCCAAATCGTCGACGTCACAAATTTAGAGCGGGAACAAACGGTACGTCAATGCCCGGGTAAAGTCTTATTAACATAAAACACAAATTTCACTAGAGCTCACAATAAAAGAGATAATTGCTTCCCTGAAATAGACAAATAAATACGAAACTCGTATTAAGAGCTGATACAAAATATCTGGTATAATATCCTTTTTGTGACGAAAGAAGAAAGGGAAAATTTCACACAATCCTGTCGGGCTTCTTTTCACAAATAACCAAACCCACACGCACCCAAACCAAACTGCAAATTAGCAGAGGAACTACAGGCCTTGCGTCACTAACAATGGAGATACAGCGAAGCTTCCGACGAAAGAAACTTCCGAAAAAATTTTCGAACAGAGAGGCGTTTCCGCTTATAGAAAATACAATACTCATGGTCTTGGCAGGAATCTCCGTGAACGCTTGTTCCACCGGCAAATGCGATTCGTTGTCACGCAGGCTGGTTTCATAGCTCTAGTCGGCATTTACGCTGCGTAGCGATAAAGAAACCTCCGCCTCGGATACTTTATGGCACAGCTTCTCTCTGCCGTGTTTCGAGTCGCATCGGCCACCCGGGGTTCCGTGCACTCCCCGCTCCAATTATGAACGCCAGTCGCCTTTACGATGGAACATAATCCATGGTTCGGGTCCAAGCCGTTCGTTTCCTGTCTACCGCCTTCTACCAAGTCCACCACACTCTCGTTTTTTCCGTCCCGATATTTGAATTTCCAATGCCGTCGATGATCTCCTTTCCTATTGGAGCAGGCGTGTTGATGTGGATGACGCCTCGTCTGAAGCTGCTCCCTCCTCCCGGTGTTATAGAAAACACGAGGCGGAAATCCAGTACGAGGGTCATCGGAAATCGAGTTGACGTTTGATTTCCGTCACACACTCCCTCACGGCAGCGCTGTAGTGTTATCAGTCAGCTAGTGTAGGCGACAATGTGGCTGCGTTAGTCATAGACCTGCGCCAGCATGCTGCCAAACACCTGCTTCGAAGCGCCGGTATATACTTCGAACGGGTGGGTGAATTCGGACTGGATGGGGAGGTAATGAGTCACTGTTTGATAGCTTGAAACGATTCCTCGCACCTCTTATCCGAGATCCATTTCGCATCCTTGTTTGTGAACTGGCGCAGGGGCCAGTTTTTCATGTTAAAATTAGAGATAAAGACGCAATAATACTGGACCATGTCCAGGAACCGCATGACTTCTTCTACCTTGGTGGGACAAGATTAGGTTAGCATAGGTTGAACATTGTGATCGCTGGGGTGTACTCCTTTTTCATCCACCTGGTATCCTAAGAATTCCACTTCCCTTTGAAAGAAGGTGTACTTCGAAAATTGATTTTGAGGATAAACGTTAATAACCTGGTGAAAACCTTTTGGAGCCTCCCAGTCCGGGCTTGCCAGTATGATGTCGTCTACATAGTGAAAGCATTCAGGTTTCATCGATGGAAGGCTTGGGCTGCTTTATTGATTCCAAACAGCATTACCTGGTAGCAGTAGGTACCAAGGCCGAGGACTATGAACGCATCTTTTCAGATGACTCAGGACTCAGTCTGACCTGCCAATAAGTGTTCCGCAGGTCTGATGTTGAAAAAATCTTTGCTCGAATGAGCTACAGAGAATAAGCTCAGTGGGTAGCAGGTAATAAGAGATTGGCTTCGTAATAGCGTTTAATTTTCGCGCGTTCATGCTTGAATCACTTGGAAGAAGCGTCGTGGATGAAGCAGCTTGCCCGTAAACATGTCATGGGAGCCATCGATCGGCTATTCTCGGTAGCAGAAGTTCAATAAAATAATCGATTAGCACACAGTCTCTTATTTGTACTTAATTGTTAATTAACGGCGGATTTTAGAATTACACCTAAGTCAAGACTAAGTTCGTGTTTTAGAATTTGATAAAGAAAATCTTGAAAAGAATGAGAAACAAAGTCACTTATCTTTTTCTATTCATTTTATCATTCACCGCAAGATTCCAGTCTCAATTTGGCACTAACGCAGTTCTCTTGAATCAAACAGGACAGCGGAAGCAGTGTAACGTCCTTTCACCCTTCTCGCCGAACGAAGATGACTGCTTCTATTCTTTATTTTTTACTCCTAATTTTTCAACAGTCACTTAACAATTTGCCTTTTTACAACAAAAGCACGTACTCAAACAATGGTTCGTCATTTAAATGTTCGTCTACGCTGGAGACAAAGGCGTTTTAAATTGACAATAAAACACAACTGTTCAGAAGAACGACAATTAAAAGGGAAAATTTGTAGAAAATTAGTCTTGATCAACATTATTTGGCATCATTAATCAATTCTTGAACCAACGGGTGAATAAATCGAAGTTCGATCGGAAACAGCCGCCCTCCACGGGGGGGGGGCCCGAAAATATTTCGTAACGGAAAGGGATCCGTTAAAATATATAGATTCTCAGAGGCCATATGGAACCATTCTTAATAAAACTACTTACATTGCACACTTTGCCTGATAACCCAACTTAATCTCTTGTTGTCCTGCATGATTTTAATTTTGAGATCCATCTTCACCACCGGGGAGCATCACTGGATATTCTAGACCTATTTTTCACTTGTCCTTGACATACAAGATCTTACACCGTCCTGCTCTAGACGAATCTTTTGTTGTTCAGATCTTTCCAACACCTGGAGTGTTTTTATCTTTTTGTTGTAAAATTTCTCAAATCAATAGTCGTTATGTCTCTTCTCTTTCCAAAAACACAAATTTCCGCCAATCGTTTGAACGTTTTTAGGGAGATCAAGTGACATCCCGTGTAATTACTTAGCCTCCTCAATAAACACTGCCTTATCTATGCCCTGTCATTGCGTCATCATTTTATGCTCTTTGTTACTAATTCTTGTCAACAAATGTTCAATCATGACCACCTCAGTTTCCAAAATATTCACATTCACAATATTATAATCATAATGTAACAGGAATTTTTAGGAAATGTTTGGATCTGCTGTGCTACCAAGTAAGCTAGCTGATGTCTTCAGCGTTGCACGGACTCTTGTTTGATTAAATTGTACAATATCTGAATATGAATATAGAGTAAAAATGAACTCAAGATAAGGCTTAGAAATAAAATAGTAAAAATTCATAATGAAAATTCGAAAAAAATATTTTTTAAATGCTCACAATGGATGGAGCTCCCCATGTATGATGCAGCCAGCCTAAATAATTTCTTAGTCGGGTAATCTTACTTTAGTCGTACACTTGATGTTGTTGAATTCACACTCTACTTTCGATGTCTTGAAGCAAAACTTAGCCCATAATCACTTCGTCTGTTCTAGCGGTAGCCGATTCTTCTATTGACATGCTTACCATTTACTCAATACAGCACTGAGCTAAAGGACTGCTTTTTCTTTCGTCAATAAAGTTTTTTAAGAAATTGTTAACTATTAAGAACTCTCAATTCTAAGAAAAGCCTGAATAACAGGAATTCTATACATTTTTACAAGTTGAACCGTATGTATCTATATTGCACAACCTTTTCCTTGCATTGTTGGTCATGAGATATACAGGGTTCATAAGGTATTTGAGGACAGATTCACGTCATGATAGAAAACAGAGATAATACCTTTATTATCAAAAATATCATGAGCATACAAAAGAAACCTTCTTAATATCTAATCTCCACAATCAATTTATTTATAAAATTGAGAAAATCCCCAACAATAAAAAAGAAAACTTAAAAAACAATAATAAATATAAAAACCTACCCTTTTTTTTTTTTTTGCTCTTTCCTAATTTTTTAAGTTTTCATTTGTACCACACTCCACCTTACTTACTTGGCTTCTGAAGATGAGTGGTTGCCACTCGAAAACGTTAAAGCTTTTTTATTTTGGAACTTGTTTCATAATGGGCTCTTTTTTCAAGATTTTCTGGATTAAATCAAGAGTTCTTTTCAGAACTATTCACGGAGAATTGGCTGTTCATCTCGGCGATGTGGAATTTTCTTCATTTGCAATGTCTTCCCACAAGGTCTTGTGCCCTATGCATATTCAGAAGAGTTGGACTTAAAACGTTCACAGCATTCAAGACTTGTTGCAAAATTCCTTATGAACTTATGAAAAATGTAGCCCATTGAAACTTTTTAAAGTGGAATAAATTTATATTGTAAAATTTTTATTGTAATGCTAAAGCAAAGCCATTGCTTTTTTATTGGCTAAGTTCCATTGTAACAGGGAAGGGGTAGATTTTTTATATTTATTATTGTTTTTTAAGTTTTCTTTTTTATTGTTGGGGATTTTCTCAATTTTATAAATAAATTGATTGTGGAGATTAGATATTATGCAAATTGTTCCCCCAACGTTCTTGTATTTAAATATATTTGAAATTTTGTGATACTTTTTAAGTTTCATGACGTCATGCCATGTGACCTTTTTGTTGTTGTTTTTTTTTTGCTCTTTCCTAATTTTATAAGTTTTCATTTGTATCACACTCCACCTTACTTGGCTTCTGAAGATGAGTGGTTGCCACTCGAAAACGTTAAAGCTTTTATATATTGGAACTTGTTTCATAATTGGCTCTTTTTTCAAGATTTTCCGGATTAAATCAAGAGTTCTTTTCAGAACCATTCACGGAGAATTGGCTGTTCATCTCGGCGATGTGGAATTTTCTTCATTTGCAATGTCTTCCCACAGGGTCTTGTGCCCTCTGCATATTCAGAAGAGTTGGACTTATAACGTTCACAGCATTCAAGACTTGTTGCAAAATTCCTTATGAACTTATGAAAAATGTAGCCCATTGAAACTTTTTAAAGTGGAATAAATTTTTATTGTAAAATTTTTATTGTAATGCTAAAGCAAAGCCATTGCTTTTTTATTGGCTAAGTTCCATTGTAACAGGGAAGGGGTAGGTTTTTTATATTTATTATTGTATTTTAAGTTTTCTTTTTTATTGTTGGGGATTTTCTCAATTTTATAAATAAGTTGATTGTGGAGATTAGATATTATGTAAATTGTTCCCCCAACGTTCTTGTATTTAAAGAAACCTTCTTGTTACATGGCCATTCAGTGAATCCGCCTTCAGCTTCTATAACTGTATCAATGCGAGATCGAAACCGTCGACATGCGCAAATCAAATGGTCATGGTTCATATTGGTCAGTACTCGAACAATGGCAGCTTTCAATTCGTCTTTCGTGTTATGGGGGTGTTCATTGACCTCTCTCTCCACAATGCTCCATTCGTAGTAATCCAACGGATTCAGGTCAGGGGAGTAATGCTTGGTTCACACTGAGCCGGCAAAGCGGCTAAGCGGCACCCTTTAACGCATGCGCACTAGAAAACGTCAAGTCAAGTGCCACGGCCGGCAAAAAAGCCAGGCGGAAAAGTTGAAATTTGTTCAATTTTTACCGGTTGCCACTCTCAGCGAGGTTAGGTTCATCCAATCACGTTCGACTAATGGAGCACGTCATCAAACCAATGATGGTGGTTCACAATTTTATAATGAAATAGAATAAAGAGAATGCACTTTAAGTGTTAAATTATAAAATGTTATTGTCCTTCGGCTTTTTATATCGTTAGTTTGGTTAAATTTTAAATACATAATTCAGTTGGAAATTAGCATGTTTTAGAACAGAAACGTGACCACGAATTTCGTTTTCGATCACTTCGATTAAAAATATTGCCGATTGATGTTGGCAACACTCAAATTTAAAAACAATCTTGAATATTTGAAACTTTTTATAAATACGAGAAAATATGCACACTGAACAAATATAAATAAAACTAGAGTGTTATTTGTATACTCTGTTTTGTCATGTTTTAATTATGCTTTCTCAGCGACATATAATACAGCTGAACTTCTTTATAATGAACTCTGATAAAAAAAAAAATAAACGAAACAATTCGGGATACCCAACAGTGCCAATTGGCCTTTCAACAGTGATATAACAAATTCCGAATTATCTCAGATATAGCAAATTTCGGATACTACAAATTTCTATGGACCGTGAACTTCGTCCAAAGTTTACAGCAATAAATTAAGATCGAAACGACGCTTATAATTTCTCTTCCCTGGCCGCTTCTCTCATGCCGGTGTAACAGGGCAGAATAACCTCTTGTGTAGATTAACTGCGGGGTTAATCTACACTTGTGTGTTTTAACTTCAGGATTGGCGTCGTGCCAACCCTCTCTAAACTACCCACCAACCCCGTCGGCTACTTGACCAAATACGTATAGATAATAAAAGTGGTGGGTGTTGATAATAGGAAAAGTTTGCGAGGTTCAGAATTTTCTATACTTTAGCACAAAGTCAAATTTGCTCTCCCTCTTCTTTCCCCCTTTTATGCTGGAAGCTTTTGACTTAGTAATTGAACAGAGAAATTGTAAAAAAAAAATTAAGTTCGCTATTTGATTAAATATATGAAATTAGTAAAATCGTATTTTCATTGTTTGAACAAAAACGCATAATTTTAGGATTTTTTTTAAATAATGAGCGATGATTTTAAAGTAGGCTATTGATATTCGTATTAAAATGATATACGCGTTTTTTATATTAAAATATGAAACCTTTTACCGGATATATTTATGATTAAATTTGGTGCACATTTTTTTTTAATTTTAATTAAGCAAGAGTCATAAACTCCTTGATTAATTCGTTAATTAGACATTATTAGAAATTATTATACAATCAAAACAAAAAACTTTGAATATCTCATTTTTAATTGAATACATCATTATACATCATATCTCAATTTATTTTAAATTGTGCACTTTTTTAAAAAACGTGAAAGAGAGAGGGGGTTATTATTTATTGCAGCTTTACATATTACAGCAAGGGAATTCTTCATTCAAATAAAAAAAAAAAGTTAAACAGATTGACAGAGACTGATAAGATAATCTTTAATATGAAAGGAGAATGTCAAAACCCCATTAAAAAGTGTGTAATAACAAAAAAACAGAAGAAGGATCTATTCTCATGATCTATAAAATGACTATTTCTTCGCAAATGTAAGTAAAGAGATGAATTCGGACAATGAATATTTAATTTTTATCGTCATCAGACGCCAACAAAAGAGCGGGGTTAACGTAAGGGCTAGACCACATAAGAAAATAAGAATGAAAGTAATAATTTATTTATTTTCTTCAAGAGATTTCTTGGGCTGTTATGTAAATTGTTTCAACAAATACTTCATCAATAATACAAAAAATACTTGCAATAATAAGTTCAGAAAATAAGGTATTTGAAATAAATTTTAGTTCAGATCCAGCAATCGTTTCGATTGTTTCGTCATTGTTTCGAATTTAAATGACGGTTTAAATTTTTCAAGTTGTTTGTTATATTTAATAATAAATTTTGATAGTGCTAAAGTATAGAAAACTCTTAACCTCGCAAACTTTTCTATTATCAACCCCCACCACTTTCATTATCTATGCGTACTTGGTCAAGTAGCCGATGGGGGTGGTAGGTAGTTTAGAGGGGGTTGGCATGACGCCAATCCTGAAGTAGGGGGTTAAAACATACTTGTGTGGATTAACCCCGGGGTTAATCTACACGGGGGGTTATTCTGCCCTGTTACACCGGTCCAGTGGGAACAATTCGCGCGGGAGGCAGAGGAGGCAGGAGGAGAAAGGCAGAGAAAGACGCTTCGCCACTTTGCTGCCTTGCCGGCCCAGTGTGAACGGGGCATTAAGAGGCCAAATTCACAGCAAATCAGTTTCACACGGATTTTTCAGCTCGTTTAAGAGCCTTTTCGATCTGAGTAGGCAGTTTTCCCGTGTTTTTATCTGACATAAACTGACCTCTTCGCATAACATACGAGTCATATATAATGTTTTCATTGACAACATTTCTGATGAAACTTCCGACACATGGAGATCTTTGGCAAGTGACCTCATGATGTCCTGGATTGTCATCGATGGCCTGCTACAATTGCTGAATAAATTCAGGTGTTCTGATGATGTCAGAGCAAGAGGCATGCTTTTTACGCTTTGCTACTCGTGCAACATTGCCATCTTCGGTCTCCAACTCCTTCCGCACTTTGTGGAAGAATGATCTTGCGACCCTTAGAAGTCGTGGTATCTCTAAATCGCTGAGCTCTGCTTTTATTGCGACGATTACTGCATGTCTCTTCATGATTTGTTACTTGATGGTCCGCCATTTTGCGTTCAGGAAACGGAAAGGGCATACAATTTACTATAGTGTAGTAGTAGTAGTAGCCAAATGAAGGTGTGTCTTCAAATAGATTACGCACCCTGTTTATTGTTGATCTCTGTATAGTGTTGGTGAATTACGTGTTGATACCATTGTTGATAACTATTGTTGCACAAATTTTGCCTTGCATTGTTGGTCATGAGATATTTCTTATTAATATACCCTACCATCATTATGAATATCGATTTATTATCGATAAATATTGTTTTTCGAATTTGAGGTGGACATTGACCTTGCTCACGCTTTGAAAGTACAGTATGAAAAATTTCATCAAGATCGGGAAAAAAACTGTAGATTTGTATAAGAAATATACCCACAAACAAACAAACACTTTTCTTTATATACAAGCAGAGCACCCGGCATTGCCCGGTATAATTACACTTCGAAAAAATATTTTTTAAATGCTCACAATGGACAGACTTCTCCATGCATAGTGCTTGTAAATTGTGTGTTGGCATCATTGTTGATACTTATTGTTGCACACACTTTGCCTTGCACTGTTGGTAATGCGATTCTCCTATTAATATGCACTGCCATCATCATGAATGTCGGTTTATTATCGATAGTTATTGCCCTTGACGTAGAAGCTCTTATACTCTCTTGCTCTGTTCGAAACTCCCATTGTTCAGATGTTTCCAATACCCGTATAGCTGTTTCTTTTTTAGCTGCAGAGTTTCTCTGACCAATAGTCATTCTTTCTCTTTCTCTCCTGAAACATAAATTATTGCTACTCCTTTTCCTCCTCAATAGATGCTGCCTTATTTATATCCTGTTACTGCATCATCATTTTATGTTCACTATTAATAATACTTGGAAACGAACGTATATATTCACAACATCTCAGCATCTCAGTTCCCAATATATTCACATCTACACAGATTATAGTCAAAATGTATTTTTATGAAATATTTGGATCTGTTGTGCTAAAATTAAGCCAGGTGATAACCCCGGCATGGCTGGGACTCTTTTTTTGTTAAATTTTGCAATATCTTAAATATACTGTCTATTTGACACGCTTAGCATTTGCTCAATACAGCACGGAGGTAAAGTAGTGCTTCCCCTATCATCTTTCCACTCTTTCTCCATTATCTCTGGTTACTGATGATTTATAAAAATTTTCAAGAAATTGTTAAGTACTAAGAACTCTCAATTCTAAGAAAAACCTGAATAACAGGAATTCTGTGATTGTTACAAATTGACCATTGTAACAGATTTGTTGGTCATTGCACAGATTTTGCCTTGCATTGTTGGTAATGAGATATTTCTTATTAAGATGCCCTGCCAACACTATGAATATGGATTTATTATCGATAATTTTTATTTTTTCCAAATTTGAGGTAGACACTGATCTTCTACATGGTTTGAAGATCAATTGTACCAAATTTCAAATAAATTGGAATAAAACTGTAGATTTTAATAATAAACATACCCTCAAACCTACAAACCATCAAACATTCTTCTTTATATATATAGAGGCTACAGAGGACCCGACATTGTATAATTACACTTGTAAGTAAACAGAATAATCTCAGAAAATAAAATGATAAATCCAAATTGGTTAAATAATAAGGCAATCAATAGAACACAGAACGAAGGGACTATCCATTATACGAAAAATCTAAAAAACAGGAATTCTAGATAATATACCAGGACTTTATTTAAACTCTTCTTCACTTGCCTGAGACTAAAACAATGTCCATCTTCACCATCAGGGAATATCATTCGATACTTTGGAGCCATCTTTCCTTTAGAACTTTCTTTACACTTGACATAGAAGCTCGTATACCCTCTTGCTCTATTCGAAACTCCCGTTCTTCAGATGTTTCCAATGTCCGTATAGCATTTACTGTTTTAGTTGCAGACACAAATACTCGTTCTTTCTCTTTACTTTCCAGACACAAATTTTTGCCAGTCATCTCGACGTTTGATAGGGACCTCAGCAAAGACACGTGTGACTCTTTTAACTTTTAAACATGAGCTGCCTTATTTCTGCTCATTATTAATGTTTCTTGAAAAAGAAAGTTAAATCATCGCATTATCAGCATCTCAGTTTCAAAAATATTCACATTCACACAGAATATAGACAAAATGTACTTTTATTAAATGTTTAGATCTACTATGCTACCAATAAGCTATGTGGTAACCCCGAGGTGGATCGGACTCTTTGTTTTTTTGATTAAATTTTGCAATATCTTAAATATAAACAAAGGAAAATGCTTAGAATTGACAAAGTAAAAATTCATAATGAAAATTCTAATAAATATTTTTAAATGCCTACAATGGATGGACTTCTCCAGGTATGCCACTGCAAGTCTAAATAATTATTTAGTCATGTAAATTTACTTTACATGTAGACTTGAAGTTATTGCAATTCCCGCTCTTCTCTCGATGTCATGATGCAAAACATGGCCATTCATCACTTTTTGTTGTCCAGTGGCCGGCGATTCTTCTATTGTCATGCTTAACATTTGCACAATACAGCATGGAGCTAAAGGAGCGCTTCCTCTGTCGTCTTTCCACTATTTCCCAATAGTCTGCTAACTCTCTATTATCTCCACTTACTGATCATTTCTAAAGATTTTCAAGGAATTGTTAAGTACTAAGAACTCTCTTTTCTAAGAAAAGCCTGAATAACATGAATTCTATGCATTGTTACAAATTGAAATTATCTATATTGCGCAAACTTTGCCTTTCTTTGTTGGTAATGAGATATATATTGATGATCCGTGCAGAGTGTTTGTGAATTGCATGTTGATACCATTGTTGATAAGTATTATTGCACAAACTTTGCCTTGCATTGTTGGTCATGAGGTATTTCTCATTAATATGCCTTGTCATAACAATGAATATCGATTTTTTATCAATAATTATTATTTTTTCGAAATCTGAGGTAGACAGTGACCTTCCTCATATTTTCAAGGTCAAGTATGCAAAATTTCATCAAGATGGAAATAAAACTGTAGATTTGTATAAAAAACAAGCCCACAAACAAACGAACCTACCCACAAACAAACGAACCTACCCACAAACATCCTTCTTTATATAGATAAAAGAAAAGAAAAGACTAGCAAAGGTACCCGACGTTGCCTGGGATAATTATACTTGTAGGTAAACAGAACAATCTCAAAAAATTAATTCTTAACTCCCAATTGGTTAAATATAATCTCAATCAATACAACACAGAGCAAAAAGACTATCCATTCTACGAAAAATACGAAAAAGAGGAATTCAAAGTGATAGATCAGGACTTTATCTAAACTCTTCTTGACTTACTTCACCACTGCGGAGCATCACCAGATATTTTAAACTCAAGTTTTTTTGCCCTTGACATAGAAGCTCTTATTTGCCCTTGCTCTTTTCGAAACTCCCATTGTTCAGATTTTACAAATGCCTGTATAGCTTTTTCTATTTTAGTCTCAATGACCAATACTCGTTTTTTCTCTTTCCTTTCCAGACACAAAAATGTTTGCCTGTCATCTGGATGTTTGATAGGGAGCTCAAGGGAGACACGCGTGACTCCTTTGCATCAGCAATAGATGCTGCCTTATTAATGTTCTGTCTCTGCATCATCATTTTATGCACATTATTAATAACTAGCAGAGCACCCGACGTTGCCCGGGATAATTACACTTGTTAGGGAGCTGAAGGAAGACACGTGTACCTCCTTTGCCTCATCGAGACTGCCTCCTTTGAAAAGAACTTTTATCATTGCATCATCATTTTATGTTCATTGTTATAACTCTTTGAATAATTTTGTGCTCATTGTTATTGGTGAATTGCGCATTGAGACCATTGTTGATACGAACACGACTGGCCTATTGTTGCACAAACTTTGCCTTGCATAATTGGTCATGAGATATCTGTTGCTGGTCCGAGCGTTGTGTGAATTGCGTGTTGACACCATTGTTGATACCTATTGTTGCACAAACTTTGCCTTGCATTGTTGGTCATGAGATATTTCTAATTAATATGCCTTTCCATAACCATGAATATCGATTTTTTATCGATAATTATTATTTTTCCGAAATCTGAGGTAGACAGTGACCTTCCTCATGGTTTGAAGGTCAAGTATGCAAAATTTCATCAAGATCGGAATAAAACTGTAGATTTGCATAAGAAACAAACAAACGAACAAACCCACAAACCCACGAACAAACATCCTTCTTTATATATAGAAGATTCTTGGAAACGAACATTAGTATAAGGGCAGCCCTTTGGGTAGCAAGATGACCTTTGACCCCTGGATCTGGCTTCCAAGATGGCGGTGGTTCTGACCACATGCACCACGCCCTTGGCTCAGGAAGTAGTACCCCAATGGGCACCCACGTGACCCTTTTATCGGTAGAGATAGGGTGAAAAGATATAATAAGTCTCCTTCACCAGCCATTTTGTTTGCCATGGCAACGGGGCAGCCATTTTCGATGAAAAGATATGACCAGCTGGTCGCCCCCTCCACCTGCCATTTTGAGAAACGGAGGCCATTTCTTATAATCTCTGATAATTATTATGAATAATAATTCTCTATTAAATACTGATAAATAGATAAGAAAATGGAAAGAGAGAAGGAAGAAGAAACGGAAAAGAAAGTAAGGGAGAGAGAGAAAGAAAGAAAGAAAAAGATAATGAGAGAAAGAAGAGAGGACAGTGGAAAGAGAGGAAAGAGAAAGAAGAG
>JAHWFO010110989.1:51001-116775 GCA_023313115.1 Rhysida immarginata | reverse complement strand
ATCTTGATAAAATTTCGCATACATGACCTTCAAGGCATGAGGAAGGTTACTGTCTACCTCAGATTTCAAAAAAATAATATGATTGATAAAAAATCGATATTCATGGTTATGGCAGGGCATTTTAATGAGAAACATTCATGACGAACAATGCAAGACAAAGTTTTTGCAACAATAGGTATCAACAATGGTAACATCACGCAATTCACAAATACTCTGCATGGAACAACATTATATATCTCATGACCAACAATGCAAATATAAGTTTGTGCAACAATTCGTGTCAACAGTGGTGTCAACACGCAATGCACCAACACTATGCAAGGGTCACAATATATGTCTCATGACCAACAATGCAAGGCAAAGTTTGTGCAACAATAAGCCCGTCGTGTTCGATAAAAAAATAATAATTATCGATAAAAAATCGATATTAATGGTTATATAAGGGCATGTTAATGAGAAATATCTCAAGACCAACAATGCAAGGCGAAGTTTGTACAACAATAGGTATCAACAGTGGTATCAACACGCAATTTACAAACACTCTGGACGGACCAACAATATATATCTCATGACCAACAATGCATGGAAAAGTTTGTGCAACAATAGGTATCAACACTGGTATAAACACGCAATGCACCAACACTATGTAGGGATCAAAAATATATCTCATGACCGACAATGAAATGCATAGTTTGTAACAATGCATAGAGTACCTATTATGTAGACTTTTCTTAGAATTGAGAGTTCTTTTTACTTAACAATTTCTGGAAAATCTTTTTAAATGATCATTAATTGGAGATAATGGAGAGTTAGTAGAGTACTGAGAAAGAGTGGAAAGACGACAGAGGAAGCGGTCCTATAGCTCTGGCTGTATTGAACAAATGGTAAGCATGTCAATAGAAGATTCGACTACCATTAGACTGCACAAAGAGATGAATGGTCAAACTTTTGCTTCCAGACATCGAGAGAAGAGGGGAAATTGCAACAACATCAAGTGTACATCTAAACTAAGATTACATGAGTAAGAAATTATTTAGAGTAGCAGTGGCATCCTTGGCAAGGTCCGTCATTAATTCTAAGCGTTTTCATGTGTTTATTTTTAAGATATTGCAAAATTAAATCTAAAAAAAGTCCGAGCCACGTCGGGATTATCACCTAGCTAATTTGGTAGCACATCAAATCCAAACATTTTCTAAAAATACATTTTGACCATATTCAATATTCATTGAGTTATTATTTAACCAATTATGAGTTATAAATAATTTTTGGAGATTGTTCTCTTTACCTACATGTGTAATTATCCCGTTCAACGCCAGGTAACTCTGCTAGTTATATATATAGATAGAAAATTGATAGATTCTATACTGTCATCCGTAGATGGAAAACCTGCACTGCATTTCAAAACATTTTTTAATTTACTATGTCTTTGTAAATTTTATTTTATGTCTTTATATGCTACATATATGATATGAACCCTCCGTTTCTATTTTTAACATTTTCTGCATAAATTCATTAACAAAAATAATTTCCTAATTGTTTTATGAAGCCGTCCCTGAAGAGAGAGGATAGGCTACCGCAGTACTGTCCGATATACAGGGTGATTCAAATCGTGTGTACAGCAATTTATGGGGGTAGTATAGAGGTCAAGTTAAACAGAAAACGTCGTATGAACTTGGTTCCGAAACTGAACGATAATTGAGATATGAACAGAAAAAAAATGCCTCTACGAAGATCAACAAGTTAACAATTCAGGTTCTGTTAAGCCTAGATTAATGAAATTTGAAGGAATTACAGGGTACATAAAACTGTGTATACCGTTATAATTTGATCGAGTTCCAACAAGAAATTTCCGAGTTACTCATTCAAAATCACTAACACGTGTTCACTTGTGAATACTCACTGGCACTTGTTACAATTCTGACTGCGTAACTCGGAAACTTCTCGTTAGAATTCGAACAAATTTTAATGGCATACACATTCTTATGTACCTTGTTATGTCTTTAAATTTCATAGGAGAACCTGAGTTATTAACATGTTGATCTTGGTGGCAGCATTTTTATTTGTTCAGATCTCATTTATCGTTCAAATTCGGGCCCAGGTTTATAGGACTTCTTGTGATTATCTTGACCTGTATAATACCCCCTTAAATTGTTTTACACACGATTTGAATCACCCTGTATATATGCAACACACTGTGCATACATGCTATAGTAATAATAACCAATTAATATATTTATAGTACTCAACAAGAACTAATGAAGAATTAAACAAAATTCTTGTGCACCGTAGATTGCCTGCTAGTTTTCCTTAGCAGATGCAGTATTAAATCAATATTCTTTTCATATTCATAATGCCATTCAATGTCTATCGTGAAAGATAACTTCTATTTTATTGGTTCGACGAATTTCAGTCTCTGCAAGAGTAATTTCTATGAATAAGTTTAAGTTTGGCAATAATCTGATACAATATCCGAAGTTTCATTACAATACACGATGGATTTTCATTATAGTTATATATAACCGTTATGTTCTGCACAAAAATGATAAGAATAGCCGATTGATAACATAAACCGATTACATTATATCCACAGTAATAACTTAAGAGTGATAAATTGTATTAATAATAGTAGTTAATTTAATATGTAAACACTAGCGAATGGTTTTCTATAGTTTGGCAGTCAACTTTTACTTTTATACACCATTTAGCTATAATTTTAATGCATAAATTCTGAAAATAGCGATTTATACTGACTTCTGCAGTCCTGATGAGAGGTGCGTGCATAGTGCGTGAAGATTCTCAACTTGTAGTAGAAGTAAATTTACTTAAACTTATGGGGGAGCTTAAAGGATGCTGTATAACCCAGAAAAAGGGTAGACTGCCAGTTCTTCGAAAAGAAATTCAAACAGCATGGGAGCAACTATACTGAACCCTTTGGGCAACGTTAGCAAGCAGCAGTTTGCTGTGAGCGGCCTCGGTGGCTCAATAGTTGCGTGATCGCCTCTTATGCCCGAGGACGCGGATTCGATCCCGGCCGATGATGACGAGGATTTTTTCAGGGGGAAAATCCTGAGATCACGCATTTCCTTCGGAAGGGAAGTAAAGCCGTTAAAGAACCCTTGCGAGGTAAAATTTGTGGCCTCTATGGCGCCGTCCTGAAATGACTTTGGCAGTTGAAAGGGATGTTAATACCAAACAAACCAACCAGTTCGCTGTGCGATAAGAAATTCTGGAACTCATGGTTATCACTTTGTGCACATGTTCTAATCGTAGAGGTCAAAGGTAAGTTGTTTACATCTGGTGATGTCTAAATAACTACACAGGCCAGCGAAATTGAAGTATTTGAAAAATACAAGAGAAGTTTTCGCTGATTTTTGTTATTTGGTGTGCTGATTTCGAAAATGACCTCCATTTTTTCCGTCACGTCAGGATTTTGTGTAAAATCGATATCGAAATTTTTGCTAAAATCCTATTTGAAAAGTAATTCTCGCGAACAATTATTAATTGTTGCATGTACTATCTGGCAAAAGTGGTTTTTCCATTTAAATCTATGTAAAATAATTATAATCGATTCCTGGTGAGGCAAATTTATTTTACATCAATCGAGATTATTATTTATTTTTTGTAGGTTTAAATGGATGAAAACCGCTGTTACCAGATCGCACGAACCGCCTCTGGTCGAGAGCAAAACAAAAACTCCCCTTGAGTTTAAACTTTTTACATCAAACTATGGTGCAGTTTCTAGAAATTTTTATGGTAATTGTTGATAAAAATCCAAGTATAATTGAATTTTTTAAGAAATCCTGACGTGATACAAATTTTTCATTATGTTTTTTGAAATCAGCACCAAAAATACATAAAGTTAAGCTGTCAATTCCCTTATATTTTTTTCATCGCAGGCCTGAGCAATTAAAAGTTTTATTCAAGTTTTTCTTTTTCTGAATATGTATACAGTTTTTTGCATACTATATATGCCTTCAGTTTTTTTAATGCTTCTAATAATGAAATAAAAAATACTTGTTTTTTAAATTACTAACTTTTTCTTCGTTCATTTTAGTCTGCCTCACAGGAAAATTAAAAATCTGCAAGAATGATCATACAAAGTCAAGTACAGATGGCATTCGTCTATGCTCGTTGGATATGGAGAAGTGTTTGCTTGAATGTGCTGGAGATAATGAACAGTTCAAGACAATGTGCCGCCAGGGAGAGTTTTTGGGAAAGATGAAGAATGTTTTGGGAACTCTTGTTCAAACTATGTCTCAACGAAGTATCCAAGATTCTATTGCGAATGGTGAATCGAAGATTTCGCAACGCTTCAATTGTGAAGAGCTTGCATGATGATACTGTTGGTAAATAACCAACACTACATTTTCAAAGTCTGTATTAAAAGTGGCATAAAAATTTAAGAAATAAAGAAAAGTTTAGGCATTTAGAGTTCAGAAGCATTAAGCATTTTTAATCAAACCCAAATTAAAGAAGATAATGTGATGGGCAGCATCGCTAACTATCATAGAGTGTTTTTTTTTTAACAAAGACAGATCAACATGAATAAAAATTCACCAGATTTCAAGTTTATTTACAATGGAAAATATACTAAGTCTTCAAAGATAAAATCCTGAAACAAATACTCAGCAAATGAACAAACAGAGTTATACAATTACATGCCAAAAGTCAAGGGATAGCAGTGGACTATTTTTCAAGTGGCATTAGCATCATGTGCAAACAATAAAAATATGCAAGTCAGTGTCAGTAGGTTTAGTTACACTTTCATGAGTAAGGGGTGAGGGTTCAGTGAAACAATGGCTACAGGACGAGAGCTATCCGAGTTCTAACGTGGTCTGATATGTGTAGCACGGCTTATGGGTCATTCAATATCGGAGGTGGCAAAAGAATTCAAACGGATCCACAGTTTTGAAGAGTCTATCGAGAATACCAACTTGACGGCATTACCTTCCACCATCGATAATGCAGTGGTCGACCACATCCTCTCAATGAACGGGACCAACGACGTCTGAGTAGGATGGTCATCACTAACAGGAACTGACACTACGCCAGATGACATCACATTTTAACCAGGGTGGTACTAGAGCTGTATCGATGCGAACTGTTCAACGAAATCTGGTGTCCATGGGATATGGAAGCAGAAGACCCACGAGGGTGTTCTTGCCAACAACAAGACATCATTAGTAACGTCTCTCTTTCGCCCATGAACACATCGACCTGACACTTGACAACTGGAAACGTGTGACCTGGTTTTGATGAGTCTCGATTCCAGCTAATATGAGCTGATGGTAAGGCTCGAGTATGGCATATTCCCCATGAGGACATGAACCCTAGTTTTCAAGCATGCACTGTGCAAGCCGGTGGTAGCTCCGTAATAGTGTGGAATGTATTTTCGTGGTATGGCTTGGGTTCTTTGGTTAACGTAGAATGTTCACTGACCATCTGCAACCCTTTATGAATTTCAGATACCCTAACAACGATGGGATTTTCCAGGACGACAACGCACCATGCCATCGGGCCATGATTATTCGCGATTGGTTTGAGGAGCATTCGGGGCAATTCCAGCGCATGATATGGCCACCCCGTTCAGCAGATATGAATCCAATTGAACACATTTGGGATGTGTTCGAGAGGGCCATTCGTTCACGGGTTCCTGCACCTCAAACAACTGTGCAATTGTGGGAAGCTCTCCAGTGGGGATGGCTGGCAATGGTCTGCGGATATCTTCCACTGACTTGTGGAATCAATGTCACATCGCACTGTAGCACTTCGCCGGGCTAGAGGAGATTCCACACGTTATTAGGTGTTAATCCTATGACTTTTGGCATGTGAGTGTACAGGGCGTTTGATGAATACATAACTCGACTGATGCTGTGGGAGCTGGGAGTTAACAAAATACAGAACCATTACTAAACATTAACTAGGATTCTACCAGCTCAACCCACACATCCCTCTATTCAATATTCATATTTCTGGCAACTCCGAAGATCGGGTAGCGTCTTCGTCTGTACAAGTCCGGCTTGGCGAATCAGTGGTGAAAAGTGAATTAACGAAAAAAATAGAGGCTTTACAATACTGCATTATAAAAACGACGACTAGTTTCGGCTTTATTACCTGCCTTTCTCAAGTCTGCATAAGAGAGGGGTTACAATGCTTTATATACACAATCTCTGGTACACGATTGACTCGTAAAATACAACATAAAAGGGGGGGACAAATTATGTGATTGGTTGAACAATACAAAGAAACAAATTAAAGGGCTAAATATTTGTGATTGGTCGAACTTTACAAGATATTCAAAGAATCATAACATATTGAAGGGCAAATTTCGTGATTGGTGGAACATTACAGGTTGCGTTTGGATAAATTACAAAAAGTCTTTCAGCTGGCGTAAGAGATGGTAGCTGTCGAAATATTTTTGGGAATTTAAAAGTGCCATATTATTTTCTGGATTGTTTAATGATTTATAAATTTCTACTTCTTCTAGTATGGGGGTATTTTTGGGGTTATTGGGTTATGTTGTATTTTACGAGCCAATCGTGTACCAGAGATTGTGTATATAAAGCATTGTAACCCCTCTCTTATGCAGACTTGAGAAAGGCAGGTAATAAAGCCGAAACTAGTCGTCGTTTTTATAATGCAGTATTGTAAAGCCTCTATTTTTTTCGTTAAGAAGTACAATACTATGACCATTCCACTACAAGAAAAGTGAATTAACTTATATTTACTTTTTATTTCCCAGTCATTGATCACAAATACTCAACTGTTTATTTGTTTAATATTCAATACTTATTATACAGTAAGGTTTACATGAGGGACAACTAGATTCAATCCCCAAATAAATTGTTTAAACTTTTAACAAATTATATCAGTTCATTTAGTAAATATTAACATTAATTAATCGTTAATTATTAATGGAATTGAATAATTTGAATATATGCAATTAAAGTTGAAAATTAGTTATTTTTGAACATTTATGTGATAATAATAATGTGTTCTAAATTAATTAAAATGGATTGCTGATTTAGGTAAAGGATGGAATAAGAATATATGAGATTACCTTTCTCGTCCTAGGGGTGGTGGTCTCGGTTGGCGTCGGCGTTCTGTCTCTCTAGGTGAAGGTGGCCAGGGAGGTCGTTGCGGTGCTCCGTCAGTCGTGGATTGTCTTCCTGTTTTCTCGCGTATGCCTATTCTTATTTCTTCTCAGTTTCGAAGGGTATTTATGATAATAGTGCATAAAAACAAGTTATTGACAGAACTACTATAACTGGTTCTAACATAGTAATACTGACGGGCGTCTACTTCGTCTCCAAACTTCTATTTCAAATTACTTTGAATAACTTCATAACTGATTCGCTTCATAACTAATTCGTTTCCTCGACTTCTGCAGCAATCTGCACTGATTTGTAGCTACTCGGCATCGACCATAGTCTTCCAAATTCCTGAATCATCGAAAGTGAATCTTCTCTTACTGAAGCTAAACTTAAAAGCTGCACTTAGAAACTCATAGTCAGATCTTACTAAAGGTTGTTACGCTTCGGAATTCCAACAGTGGGGGGGGGGAGGATTGTACTGAACGGTGCCTTTGCGGCTCACGTTCCCACTTCCCAACTCCAATTCAAGCATGGTTTGAAAATGAAACTTATATCCTGTAAACTCAAGTGTTCGACTAATTTTCAAAATCTTCTATTTAATCATTAAATTTAGAATTTAGAAAACTGTACTGATGTTAAGTCCAATCAACAAATGAACTGTACAATTGCAATAAGTTCAAAGTCGAATATTGATGTCCAAATGAACTCTCTTCACACATAAAATAATTTTCATAAAGTAAGGGGGGCCTGACAATCCTCGTTCAACAAGTGAAAGCGATGATCCCAAATGATGATCGCTTTTCCAAAATCATTCAAAGTCTGTATGCAAAAGTCTTCGCGATCACTAAAATTGTAGTAATACTGGCTAAACTGTTAGCTTCATATGTTCCTGGGTGTCATCTGTGTCGTCATCTCCGTTGGGAACATTAATCTCCTTCATCTCATTCCTCCCTAATTAACTGAACCACATAATTCTTAAGTTTTTATTGAAATTTCAAAAAAACAACAAAAATTTACATTGGCTCATCGAGATATAAATACAAACTTTCAATTAATATTCCATAATAAAATTTTACAAGACGAGTACAAAACAACGTCTACATTTTCTCAAACATTCAATATAATATTATCAATAAATTCCATTAAACATAAAAGTTATAAGTCTCCCATTAACAGAATACAGGATGTTTCAAAATTCAATATACAAAATTTAGGGGAGGTAGTATGGGTTACTCTAAACAAAAAAGTTCATATGAACATGGGTCCGAATTTGAATGATAACTAGGATATGAACAGAAATAAAAATGCCACCACCAAGATCAACAAGTTAATAAATCCAACCTGTATTTCAGAGTTGCGCACTCTACACCCGTGTTTGAATACTAACCAACACGTGTTAGGATGTTGACTAGGTAACTCGGAAACTACTGGCTGGAATTCGATCGAATTTTAACGGTACACACTGTTTTATGTACTCTGTTCTTTTACCAAAACTCATCATTCTAGATGTTACAGAACTTGAATTATTAACTTGTAGATCTTGGTGGCGGCATTTTTATTTCTGTTTATATCTCAGTTATTATTCAAATTCGGACCCATGTTCATATGAACGTTTTTGCTTACAATAAACCATACTACCTCCCCTAAAAGTTTGTACAGTAAAATTTGAATCACCCTGTATATCAAAGTCAAAACTTTACATACAGGGGGTGGAGAGAATAATAGGGACATCTTTCGATTTAGAGGATTTGTTGAATATCTAGAAAAATATTTGACGAATAATCTTGAAATTTCAGGGATATAAAGAGCATGGTACCTCACAAAAAGGATGTCCAAAAAGTCTGGCAAAGTAGCAGGTATCCCAAAGCTGCCAGGTAGGCGAGATCTGATGAGTGTGGTTTATAGGTAATAGGGGGGTGGGGAATAAATTGCCGACCTCAAATTTGATCTTGACCTCCAAATTTGAGGTCATTCATTTACTAACTCGAAAACTATTAAAGATAGAGAAAAATTTCCTAATCATATGCTACAGCTGCACCGCATTTCAAACTTTATTTTTACAGGGTGATCCCAAACATTATTTTTTTATTTTCAGTTTGTTACTGGTCCCCTATTTGCCTTTGTGACAAATCTTTCAATGATATATATGAGGTGTAATATGCTCTTTACACACCTAAAGTTTTAGGATTATTTGTCAAATATTTTTATGTATATTTGACTTAAGGTCTAAATCGAAAGGTGTATTTATTATTCTGTCCATCCTGGGTATATGAGTTCCATTAAACAAGATAAAACAATAAAAGCATTTAAAAAACATGAAGTCCCTTCACCTATAATCAAAATTCATGAGGAAAAAATAACATTGTAAAGAAAATTTCAGAATCTAAAAAAACAGAAATTCATACGTTTCAACATTCCAAGTGCCGATTGATAGCACCCGATCCTGTTGTCGCTTTACCCGTTTCTCCATGCAGTGCCCCCAACCGTTTCCCTAAGCACATAGTGAGTACACTACTGGAGCATTTCGGAGGCATTCCTCCGAAATAACAGCCGGGAGACTCTCGACTATTTTTCAAACGAGAGCCTTTGCCTAATTCCCGAAGCAGGTGAATTTAACCTGCGCCACACACGATACAGTATGAATTCTCTCATTCGTCGACATCATGATATATATGTTTGTTTGGATACTTTTCATTTCACTTCGTAACCATGACCTTTCTGGTAAGGGTAACCCTAAAGTAGCAGTGCTACAATCACCATAGCTCACAGAATCCCTGAAGCACCCAAATCCCTCCCACGGTAAGAAGGCATCTGTTCATGAACCTGGGAGAAGTGCGAGGAGAAACTGGAGGCAGACTATGGTTCAGCAAACAAGGTATTCTGCCAGACCGTGCACTGCATCCATGGAAAGAAGTCACTTTCATCACAAACTATTAAGGCAGGTGGGAGGCTTCTGAAAACGGAGGAGAGCGTATTGCATAGGTGGAAGGAATACTTTGCATCCCTTTTTAATTAGGTGACAACAACAACTGAGGCACCTGAGGTGCACCTTGGAGCAGAGAATAGCCACGGTAGTATCACCGAAGCAGAAGTCAGATGGGCAGTTAAGTCCCTGAAGACTGGCAAAGCTGCAGGTGATGATGAAATCCGATGTTAAATGAAGATTTTAAAAGCATTAAATCAGGATGGTATCCTGTGGCTGACTCGGGTGTATCAGGTTGCATGGATATTTGGCCAGGCCCCTAAGCAATGGCAGAGGGGAATTGTGATCCCTATTCTCAAGAAGGGAAATCAGAGAGATTGCAACAACTATCGAGGCATCTCTTTGCTCAGCATTGCTGGGAAAGTGTCTGCTATGTGGAGAAGCGATGTCGGGAAATAGTCGACTCCATACTGTCGAGGGAGCAGTGCGGTTTCCGACCTGGCCAAATATGAACGAATCATATCTTTGCTCTAAGGCAAATCTTACAGAAATCCTGGGAATATGCAAAAGGTTTCTTTGTGGACCTTGGAAAAGCATATGATAGAGTTCCTCGGGAGAAGCTCTGGCAAGTGTTGCAAGAGTATGGAGTGGATGGGCAATTACTGGTTGCTATCATGTTTCTGTACGAAAGGTCTGAGATGTGTGTACAGATAAATGACTTTATTCAAGACTGTTCACCTTGGGTTGAACTCCGCCAAGGGTGCATACTGTCGCCCCTCTTGTTCATTATCTTTATGGACTGGATAGACAGGGGCAGCCGAGCTGACGAGCATGTTTGTGTGGGCGACTGATAGGTGGAGAGGTTGCTCTTTGCTGACGACTTTGACCTCCCTGGGTCTTCTCGCAACAACCTTCAGCATGCACTAGACCGCTTTGCAGCCAAATGTCAGGCTGGGATGAAGATCAGTGTGGCTATTCCTTTCAAGACAGCCTGCTCAGTGAATGTTTTATCTAAGCCCCATGTTAGGGGAGCCCCATTGAGACAGGTGGAGAACTTCGAATATCTCAGGATTGCATTCACGAGTGATGGTCAGCAGGATAAAAATTGGATGCTCAGATCGGTGCAGCAAACTCTGTCAGACATGAACTTTGGCGATTTGTGGTAATGAAACGTGAGCTGGGAAACAAAGCCAAGCTCTCTGTCTACAAATCTATCTTGTCCCCATTCTCACCTATGATTGAAAGAGTGCAATCGCGGGTACAAGCGGCCGAAATGAGATTTCTGAGAGGTGTGGCAGGAGTTACGCTACTAGATATAGTGCACAGCAGCACAATAAGGGAGTCTTTAAGTGTTGAGCCGTTACTTCTCTGCATTGAGAGATCTCAGTTGCGCTGGTATGGGCACGTAATATGAATGCTGCAAATTGGTCTTACCAGGCAACTGTTACTTTTTAAGCTGACGAATAAGAGACTATGGGATCGGCCTAGAATCAGGTGGCTAGACTGAAATGGAGAGTCTGTGTATGAGTCGCTTGGGTATTACCGGAGATGACATGCGCCTGATGGCAGAAGATCGCGATCGCTGGAGATTCTCCATAGGACTCCTGTCCCCGCGATCCTAACCGATAAGCGAATTTGGATGGTAAGTAAGTAAGTAATAGAAATTCATATAAATGAAAGTAAGTGTCAAAATTTTTGATCCAAACGTACTTTTCCATTAATTTGATTAACACAATTATACAGGGTGTTTCAAAATTATGTACAATAAATTTAGTGACATATTCTTCAGGTCAAAAGAAGACGAAAATGTTCTATAGCACTTTGTCTGGAAACGATTTATTTACGCGACACAGCCAACTAAACCCGTGGCTCCTAATTACAGGAATTGTTCAAAGTGCCAGCCACCAGCTCGCACGCACGCTTCGGCTCGTTGCATGAGCGACCGTCTGATGTCATGGAAGAGTTCGTTGCCAGCATTGCGAACGGTTTGGCATGCATTTTCAGTTGCAGGTGGTTTGGATGCAAAAGCTGACGGTGAAGAATGAGCCAAACAGATGAGTGCGGAATGTGTACCATGGAAGAAATACGACGGGTGCTTGTCTGTGGTTCATCATGTATGATGTCAATTATCACATCCTCCTCATCCGGAGAATGTGCTACAGGCCGCCCTTGTCCTGTTTGACGGCCAAAGGAACCACGCTCCCTCAAATGTCTGTCGACAGATACAAATGTTCGGTTATTTGGCAGACGTCTATCCGGAAACCGTTCTTGGTAGAGTCTTCTTGCTTCCACAGCATTTCCGTCCGCAAGACCATACATTAGGTGCATGTCAGTGTATTCTGCACTGGAATACGTGTACATGATTTTTTTTTACGTAAATCGTAATGCGTATGTCAAAGCACGCAAACGTTCTGAAATTAATATTTCTAGTGGATGTACAGTAGTGAAACTACAGTAATGGAAACAACCGTACACAACGAATGGAACAACCCTAAAGTAGGTGTAAATGGAACAAACCACTCAACCTAGTGTTGGGTCGAAACGCTGGAACTGCTAAAATATCGTCTGCTAACTACCGTGCTTCCCTACTGTATGATATTGGATTACTCGCAAACAAATCGTTTCCAGACAAAGTGCTATAGAACATTTTCGTCTTCTTTTGATCTGAAGAATATGTCACTAAATTTATTGTACATAATTTTGAAACACCCTGTAGATGCTATTAACATGATAATCGTTACTAATCAATCTATAAAAGTCTATAAGAATATTGTAAACAATGATCGAGCTCAAGTAAATGTTCATGCCTTGAAATTCATATAATTATTGGTTTTTATTATGACTACACATTAAAAGTTTCAACGAAACATTAGAGTTTTTTAAAATATCTTTTAATGTAAATGATTTATTTCATTACAAAACTGATCAAGTGGAAATCTGGTTACATAACTAAAGTACTAGTTATAATCATGAAGAGTAACGAATCACAAGCAAGTTTGGTTCATGAGATGGACAGTTTATTAGATCGTGAGTCTCTTGAGGTTAAAGTTTCGAGGTGGACAGTTTCTCCTTCAAACTGGTGAGAAATAAGTTTCTTCTTGGTAGTAAAATAATTATCTGCTACTTTCCTCTTAGGCTTGAAAAACTTAAGAATCATTAAAAATATGTGACATATGATGTCAGTTTTTTGGGGGGCTATTAATTTATATAGTTGTATTTTTGGTTTGTTTGCGTTGCTGTTTATAATGAAAAGCATATTTTCTGCTAGAATTTAATGAATTTCATTTCTACATTTTCTTGCTTATTTTGTAAGTTTGGTTAAGTGTAAATAGCGTTTAGATCATAGTTATGGTTAAGCGTTTTTTAAACGTCAATAATAGAAAACACATGATGACCCAGCGTTGTTAGGAGATGAATTTCTCAGAAGTGGATGCTGTCTCATCATGGCAATTGCTGTTGTTGTTTTGCTGTTTTTAGAAATAATTAAAAAAAAAGTTATCAGCAGTAAACTAGGAGAGACTTCGTTGTCCCGGTCGCTAAAGCTAGCCAAAGCCTTGTGTTCAAATTGAAGTATCGGCCTCAGTGGCTCAGCGGTTGCGTGATCGCCTCTGATGCCCGAGTACGCGGGTTCGCTTTCGGCCGAGGACGACGAGGATTTTTCAGGGGGATATCCTGAGATCACACACTTCCTTCGGAAGGGAAGTAAAGCCGTTGGTCCCGTGTAGTCGTTTGCCGGCTGCACGTTAAAGAACCATTGCGAGGGAAAATTTGCAGCCCCTATAACGTCGTTTTGAATGACCGTAGCAGTTGAAAAGGACGTTAATACCAAACAAACCAAACCAAACCAATAAAAGTGAAGTATAAGCTAAAACTCTGGTTCTGTTGCCCCTGAATACAGTGTATAGAGTATGATTTTGAATCGATAGGGTGTGAGTTAACACTACGAAACGAATTGTCCCATGTGGGATCAGTTGCTTCTTTTGTTTCCAGAATTTTGTGTGGAATAAAGCCAGTGAAGATAATTCATCGATATTCTTTTGTTGAGCGGAGCACTTGACACACTATTTTCTAAGCTGACGGGTTAGGCAGTGAAGCCAACAGGTTGTGTGCCAACGTTGGAAATATCTGATGTTTGTGACTATATATTTTGATGGGTCCCGGGAATTAGTGAAGACACGATGTGTTGACTACATGGTATAATGAGTAGTCATGAATCTTCCTAATGAGCAACGTTTCGCGCAGCCTTGTGCTGGCCGTTATTCATGAGCATTGAAAAGCCACAAGTCTGGAATTGTTCTCCCTGGACTGATGTCTTTTGATGTATTAACTGACATTCGTTAATGGCCCTATTGTTTATTTCCAGCCCAAACACCTCGAGATGCTTGAGAAATGTGTTTACGTTTTTGTGCTCTGTTTTCGGGAGTGTCTGTAATGACGTTATCGATTGTGAGAGGGCATAAGAGTCTGCCCGTTCAGGTTATGAAGTTCCCAGTGCGGAATGCATTGTAGATGTTAGTTCAAGCTGCTCATACTGTGATGTAGGCAGGGTGCCTTAATCCATTTGGGGATAGGGTTTTAGATACACATGGGATTATTAGTGATATTTATATTTTAGTTGAGTCCTATGTCGGTACGTGGAGGGGTTAATGTGGCCCTCTTCCTAGTTTGCATGCAAAAAGGGTTCACACGACTTTTGCATTACGTCAAGGCTAAGTCATGAAGTAAATGGTGCTGAACTGGGTTGCAGGTTGAAGGCATTTCATGGCGTGTAGATGATTGTTGAGCACATGGGAATTATAGCTCAAAAAAGAAGAGTTTGCATTGTTTGACAGTGGATTGCAATAGGACCTTTTAAAGCTTCTAAGATTTATTCAAGGCATTGCAGACAGTGTTGGCCTGGAAGAGCATAGAAGTGCCCAGATGGTGAAAACTCATATTTTTATGTATGATTGGATTGCAGTAAGTTTTGCTTATACCCCGTTTCCACGGACTGAGAATTCTCGATTCGGGAAACTCGATTTGACAAACTAGATTTGCGGATCTAGTTTTAGAATTCCAGCCTAGTTCCACGAACTGAGTTTCTATCGCTTTTATGCGATTGCATTGTGGGATTGTTTGAAGTGAGGTATGCAATGTATTGTGGGACTGTCAACAAATATGAATGCCCAACAAAGGCGTAGAATTTTGTTCGTGTCTCTACTTAAACGTTTAAAATATCTACTGCTTACAAATCAACAAATTAGCTTTATTAGCTTTATTATCAGCATCATAATTTACATATTTTGTGTAGAATTGCAAAACCAATCACAGCTCGGCCATTTTGCAAAGTGCAACTGCGAGTGCGAGCTGCGACGCGAAACTAGTTTCGTAGCTGAAACGAGTTCTCAGGACAAGTTTGAACGAAACGAGTTTCAAACGAGTTTCAAACGCGGTTGGTGAAACGAGTTTCGGTTCCACGGCATTACGGATCTAGTTTCGCGAACCGAACTGAAAAAAAATCGGTTCGTGGAAACGGGGCTTTAGGGGCCCCTATTAGTATAATTTTGATTAATGTGTAAATTAGTTATTTGAATACATATTAGAAGTGTTCTTTTATACCCACAGAGTCCATTATTATCCCACACAGGCCTTAGAACTCACGTTGACTGTCCCTAGTTCGGGGTGGTGTTTACTTTTGGGCGAACCCGTTAGAAAGGAATACCCCCTGGGAACATCACATTTTGGCGACTATTCAAATGGGGCAGTGACCGGTCTTTGTGGGTACTGGGATTTGGGTAGTGGGAATGAGGTTGACATTGGGAAGTGTTTAGGGGTGGAGTATGACATGCTAGGGTGATTGAAGTTTGTAAACTCATAGAGGGGCTGAGTATTGGGGATGTGGATTCGGCCAGGAAAACGGCACTGAAGGGTCTAATGTATGCGTTCCAGAGTGTTTTGGGAATGAGGTGGCTGAGATACGGTGTGTTTCTGACTATCAGGCAGATTATGTCGTTCATAAGTCGCGTCCCATATTCGTTCGACAGTACAAAATTACCTATAAATACAAGGCTGAGTATAAACAACAAATAACAGAGCCTGAAAAGGCTGGGGAGATTGAAGCTAGCATAAACCCCTGGAACTCCTCGGTGCATGTTGTGCCCCAGAAAACTGTGGCATGCGTATTACACTCGATTTCTGCCAGGTTAATGCGTGTACTATGCTAGTAGATTTCGCTATGCCTATTGTGTAGAATATCTTGGAAGAGCGAAATGGACATAAGTTCTTTTTGGTGCTAGACCTAAACAGCAGGTATTTTCAAATACCCTTGGTTGAGCCAATGATAGAATGCTATGCCTTTCAGAATCCCAGGGGGAAATACCAACTAACGAGACTGCCCCAGGGAGGTAAAAACTCTTCCCACCTCTTCCAACAATATGTCGTAAAGACATTGTGGGAGAAGCTAGAAGGAGAAATACATACTTTCCTTGACAATAACCTGGTCTCCACTCTCGGACATTCGATGAACACTTGAGGGTGTTTATATGGATATTTGAGAGATTTCGGTCCAAGAGGTTAGTTATAAAACCAAAAAAAATGTCAATTTTGTACCCCCTGTGTCCGATATCTTTGGCATGTTATATCATCCAAGGGTGCCAGACCTGACCTGAATAATGTGAAGGCGATCATGAACATAAAAGAGCCCAGTAATGTGAGGGAGATGAGAAGGATAATCGGCTCGGTAAACTTTTATTGGCCCTTCATCAAGGACCTATTTGAAATTCTCCTTCCTATCACTGAGTTGATCTATAAATGGGTGAAATTCCGCTGGAGTGATGTATGCCATTAAACATTCATGGAAATTAAAGGCAGGTTAACTTCAGCACTCATCTGGTCAGCACATAACCAGAATGGTCCCTGATTATGAGCAGACGTATTTTCCAAGCTAGGATGCTTCAGTGCACGCAGTTGGGACAGTATTACAGCAAGAGCCGAAAGGGTTGCTCAGACCTGTTGCATTCTTCAGCCACAAACTCCAGGAGAGCCAATTAAATTACTCAGTGATAGAGAAGGATGCCCTGGCAAACATTATGGCTACGAAACAGTTTTGCCATTATCCTGGGATCCCCATGACAGTGTTCACCAACCACAAGCCACTGGTCTTTATCCAGCACATGAAGGACTCGAACCAGCAAATCCTAAGATGGGCTTTACCACTGGAAGATTTCAGCCTGATTATAAATACATGCCGGGTAAACTGAATTTTATGCCTACATGTGATCTCGGCAGTGTAGTAATACTGTGGTGATCTGGGGTAATCTGGACGTAGGTATACAGCAGTCAGATAATCCATGGCTGGCAGGTATATTGACCAAATTATAGGTCCAGAATGAGGTGATCAGACCATGGGGCTGACTGGTGTCGGAGGAGGGTATGCGTGCCCATAGACACCAGAATGCATGCCCTAGGGTATGCGTGCCCATAGACACCAGAATGCATGCCCTAGGGTATGCGTGTCCAGGGTGATCCAGGAAATATTGCTGGCACAATTTCATGATGGTATGATGGGTTGCCATCATGGTACAGATACAACTCTCCATAAATTACGGCAGTTATTGTTTTGGCCAGAAATGCAGGCAGACGTAAAACAGGTGCCATGGCAGTTAGGAATTGGGTCTAGCTACCCATTTCAGAAGGTGACAATTGACATTGTGGGCCTGATCCAGAAATCTACGGCCGGTAACAAATACATCCTAGTCATCACTGATGTTTTAACTCAATTTGTGGAGGCCCAAGCACTGCCCGACCAAACTGCTGACATGATTGGTAATGTCCTCATTCAGAATATTGTCTGCAGGTACGGTTGGTTGGTTTGGTTTGTTTGGTATTAACGTCCTTTTCAACTACTATGGTCATTTCAGAACTGCTATGGTCAGTTAGGGTTTTTTTTAACGTGCAGCCGGCAAACGACTACACATGACCCACGGCTTTACTTTCCTTCCAAAGGAAGTGCGTGATCTCAGGATTTCCCCCTGAAAATCCTCGTCGTCCTCAGCCGGAATCGAACCCACGTACTCAGGCATCGGAGGCGATCATGTAATCGCTGAGCCACCGAGGCCGATCTGCAGGTATGGGGTATCATCGCAACTAATCAGCAGTAGGGGCCAAAAGTACTACATCAGAAGTATTCAATTCTATGTGTAGTGAACTGTATGTTAGCTATAGACTGACAACATCATACAGGCCAATATCTACTGTTCTCACAGAAAGGTGCAACAAGACCTTGTGCGGGACCATTACAACGTTGTGCCCTAACCACCCGGATAATTGGGATGAGGCGTTAAACTATTCACTTATGGTCATTGAGGACAAGTTTTCACGAGTCTTTGCGGGAGATGCCTGCTTACCTCTTGTATGGGTTAGACCCAGTTGTATCACAGGCTTGGGGTGAAGATGAAGACTGAACCATTGAACCTGTAAGTATAGAGCAGTACCACTCGGGGATAGTAAGAAAGTTTACACTGGTACGCAGGGTGGATCAAAGACGTTGATAGAATAAAATTAGATGCTTAGAAAGAAAAAAAATGACCAGGTCGATGGAAATTTGGGAAAGATTTGATTGCTGAGAAAAAGGGATCGCTGAGAAATTTCCCTTTAACTATGTGGATACATTAAGAGGGGTTGAAAAAGTGACAGATGTCATGTACAGAATTGAAGGCGCAAGGAAGTATGACCAGTAGATCAACAAAAACCATCTGTCTGTGCCTGGCTAAACACGCCACTGTTAAGAAAAAGGTTGGGAAGAAAAGCCAAGCAATTACGGGCCCAAAGCCGGAGTCTGATGATATGGAATCAGCCATTGAGCCAGCACTGTTGGGAGATGGATTTCTGAGAAGTGAATGCTGTCTCGTCATGGCAACTGTTGTTGTTGTTGTTGTTGTTGTTGTTGTGCTATTTTTAGAATTAAAAAAAAGATATGAGCAGTGAGGCAGGAGAGACATCGTTATCCCGATCTCTAATGCTAACCTAAGCCTCGTGTTCGAAGCGAAGTAAAAGCTAGAGACTGTGGATCTGTTGCCCCTGAATATAGTGCATATAACCTGATTTTGAATCGATGGGGTAGTGAGTTCACACTGCGAAACGAATTTTCCCATGTGGGATCACTTGCGTCTTTTGTTCCCCGAGTTTTGTGTGGAATATGCCAGCTATGTAATTTATCCGTGCTCTTTTGTTGAGTAGAGCACTTGAGACACCATTTTCTAACCTGACGCATTAGGCCACAGATGAAAGAGATACAGACGCGTTGTCTGAATGGCAACCGGATGAGAGACAACTAGATTCAATCCCCAAATAAATTGTTTAAACTTTTAATAATCAGACCAGTTAAGAATTCATAAAAATATAATAAGACTTTAATTAATAGCTTTTGAAAGCGAAATTTCATGGATCTCGGTGAGCAAGGCCACTTCTAGTCAGTGCTGTAGTGCTCAATTGATGTATCATACTGAAAATATAATATATTTTTACCAGTTACTTTCAAATCCAAAACGTATTTGTTCATAAGAACTATTTCAGTGATGTCCTTTCTAAGTTTCTCGCAATCACTTTTTGATCATTGGCTAATGAGTGCAATATAACAATTGGCTAATGATAGCAATAGGCCAAACAGCAATTAACTAATGCTTTTTGAGCACAGATATTCTGTTTGTCAAGTTTTAATTAAAACTTTGTGAATTTAGAACTTTACTGATTTTACAACATCTCGGCCATCTTAGAAACTCTCAAACCATTCACATTTTTGAATGAGACATGAAATCTTCGCCATATATATCTCTGAACATTTCAATTATAAAGCAGAGTTATAATTTCGCTGTTTCCCAATTCTAAAGCAGAGTTTCATATTTAGCTCCATTACATTTTCATGGCATCTGCCATCGTAATCTACTAGGATATCAGTGTTTGATCGCCTCATCTAATTTTTTTACTACTCAGCTTGTAACCTCTGAAAGGGTAGGGCCTCTCACATCCTCAGTTCGATGTCAATAGTTTAAAATTGAATTGATATCAATTCCTCCTTATGATAGCAAGGTATTTATTGTACAATATGGGTAAATTACCAAAATTCTATCAAAAGGTATTAGTTTTTCTCTTATTTAATGTTTCTATGCCATTATCATTATACAGTTAAGAATGAGAGATCAGTTCAGTAATTACGTTTATATCTAAATTACCACTCAGTTCCAAATTTTTTAAATAAAATATTTTCCTTCACATCTGAGGCCAACCAAGTATAGCCCACTTGTATCCGAAGTACCCCTCAACCATGGAGAACTCTTTCAAGGCTCTGATTCCTTTTTCTGAATTTTGTATTAACAGCATGAAAAATACTCAATAAAAAGTCAATATGCAATAAATATAGCATTTCGGAGTTTGTTTTATTGAGTACTCGTTTGTTTTATTTAGTGAAATCATAATTTAAAATTTTGTCTGAACATAAGTTTACGTACATTGGAAGTGTATTGATTTCACTTTCACATTTCTATCTGATATTCCAGCTGTCAAGTTATATATGCATGGTCTTAAAAAATTTTCAGAATTATTTAAAACAATTTTTCTTTTTTGATCAGTACTGGATTTAAAAACTAAGATATATATAAAATATAAAAAAACTGACCTTATGATTTGTGAATACTTGTGTATAGATGAAGGAAGGATTTGTTTTTCTTTTCTTTCTCTCTTTAGGAATTTTTGACTGCAAATAAACGCGATAATTGGGGAATATACAAGGGTTGGTTGAAAATTAATGCTCCATGGCTGAAACTTTTTATTTGTTAACCGATTTTCAAAATTCTAATTGTAAATGGTACGTGCATTTGTCCTCTATGTAATACACTATTCAATTTTTGTATATTCCATCACTTTCCACGTATTGTGCCAACGCGTGGCTAGTCAGATGAACCCACTGGAGATGAATTCCAGGGTTTATGTCGACACTAGGATGGAATGACATCGTTCACCTAGTCATCAAAACGCAACTCATGTCCATTAAGGTGCTCTGTCTTCTTTGGGAGGTGGTGAAAGTCACAAGGTGCAAAGTCTCTCATCTTTGCAACAAAAACTAATCTGGTGATAAGTTCATACCTGATCAAACTAATCATTGTTGATTTCATATAGTAAAGAAGAATTCCTTTAAACAAAAAATATAAGAATTCATGGGACAAATAAAGTACAGTTATGCCAGTGTACCATGGAAATGCTTCTGGCAATACAGGGTGTTTCTAAAGATATGGCTGAAAATTAACAGCATCAATCCACGTCCCAAATTGAACAAAAAGTTCCTCTATTAAATATTGAAAACATAAGTTTATAGGGGTTAAAACGCTCTAAATCTTTGTTAAAAATTCTTCCTAATTTTATCAGGTCGACTCGGTTTTTTTTTTTAAGTATGGTTCATTTTTTTGGTAGAAAAATGAGTTTGAGTTTTATAACAAAAGAATTAATGAACTAAGTTAAAGAACTAGGTACTAAACTAGCCAAATCCCGTAATTTTCCATTTCATTGCAGTTGCCTTTGCTGGGCTGTTGCCCATTACTCCAAGTGCTGTCTCGCTCCATATGTCAAGCCGCTGCTAGCCTCGTTATTGAATGGGGTGATGCTTAAACCTACTTCATTATCTAGGCTCGCTGTTCCAACGAGCGTTCCCAATAGTTACCCATCAGCTTTATCCTTATCAAAAGTTTTAAGGTTTTATAGCAGTGTGCCAATTACCTTGCCAATTGTCCTTCCTATCATGTGCAAATCACAAACTATACTGACTTCAAATGTGTCCCATCCTCTGGTTTGGTTCTGACACAAGATTCGCAGTGTGTCCACCAGGGTTTGTCAAGCCCTTCACATACATTATTGGACATAAGTCAGTGGGCTGACGTTGATTTATGGGTAACCTAGAGGCCCATACAGAGCTCTTACAATACATCTGATATGAAATTTTGCCCACAATATTCTACCATCAAGCACAAGTCCTCCATGGTAATGCCCAAGCGACTCCAACCCCAGATTCTCCATTTACTCTAGCCACTTTGTTCTAGGCTGACCCCTTGGTCTGTTAACCACCAGCTTGGAAAATAACTGCTTGGGAAGACCAGTTTCCGCATCCATATTGCCAGCGCAACTGATATCTCTCAATGCGAAGAATTGGCAGCTCAACTTAAAGACTTCCATAGTGTGCTGCTGTGCAATCTATCTAGTAGGATAACATCTGCCACACCTCTCAGGAATCTGATTTTGGCAGAATGCACCCGCGATCGCACTCTTTCGGTCATTACCTAAGACTCATGACCATAGGTGAGAATTGGGACACAGATAGATATGAAAACAGAGAGCTTGGCTTAGTTTCTCAGCTCATGTTTCATTATCACGGATCACCACAGTTCACGTCTCACACAGTCTGCTGTACCAATCTTAGCATCAAATTCTTTATCCTGCCACCCATCACTCGTGAATGCAATCCCGAGACACTTGAACTTCTCTACCTGTCTCAATGGGGCTCCCCTAATAAGGAGAGTGCACTGACAAGGCTGTCTTGAAACGACCTGAACTTCAGTATTAACTGCACTGATCTTCATCCCAGCCACTTCATCTTTGGCTGCAAACCAGTCTACTGCACGTTGAGGTTGATGAGAGAAGACCCAAGGAAGATCTGCCTTAGAGGAAATATGTGATGCATCTTGCTACAGTCAGGTCAGTAGCTACACTATTCCCCAATATTTTGGAGTCGACTATTTCCCCACTTCTCTTCTCCAGACTTTTAGCATCGACTTTCCCAGGAATACTGAGCCAAGAGATGCCTCGATAGTTGTTGTAAGCTCTCTGATCTCCCTTTTGGAAGATAGGGACCACAATTCCTGTCTGCCATTCTTTAGGGGCTTGGCCCGATATCCAAGCAACCTGACACACCCGAGTCAGCCACAGGATTTCATCCTGATTTAAGGCCTTTAACATTTCAGGCCTGAGTTCATCATCACTTGCAGCTTTGCCAGTATTCAGGAACTTAATTGCCCATCTGACTTCTGCTTTGGTGATATTACTGTGACTATTCTTCGCTCGAAGGTGCACCTCATGTGCCTCAGTTGTTGCTGTCAATGGATTAAGAAGAGATGCAAATTATTCCTTCCAAATATGCAAAACATTCTCCCCCATTTTCAGAAGCCTCCCATCTGAACTCTTAATAGATTGTGATGAAAGAGACTTCTTTCCACAAAGCCGGTGCAAGATCCGCCAGAATACCCTATTTGCTGAATCATAATCTGCCTCCAATTTCCAACTGAACTTCTCTCAGGCCTTGGTTATAACTGTTGATACTAACTCAGCTGCTGCTTTTGCGCCCCAGTGTACTGCGTTTAATTCAAAGGCGACTTATTTGCATGCCATAGCAAATGGGCTTCCTTCTTTGCCGTGACAGCTTCTTGGACTTCACTGTTCCATCGTCCAGTCCTTTTGTCACCATCCTGCGCCACATGCAGCTGCTTAAGACCACAGCATAATGCAGCCTAATTAATCACAGTACTTTTAAAAGACTGCAACTCCTCTTCAACAGTATCACAATCACCTGGGAGTTCTTTGAAACTTGAAGATATGTTATCTGAAAACGTCTTCCTCACAGCTCTATCTTCTAGTGCCTCCCAGTTGTTGTGCCAAGTTTGTATAGACCTAGTATTTCGCTTGGTTGGCATAGATTCTGAGAACTGCAAAGTGCAGACAACTAAGTGGTGATCAGTTGATAGTTTTGCCCCTCTCCTCACGCGAGCATCCAACACTGTTCGGAATAAGTCAGCTGACATGATTACAAAATCAATCAGTGATTTCGGACCATTAATTTCCTACTAGGTGTACAACAGAAGTCCGTTGTTACAAGTTTCCATGATTATAAGTCCGTTGTTACAACAGATATTCAGCAAGCACTCCCTTTCGCATTTAAATTAGGCTCACTATTCCTCCTAATCACGCCCATTCACGTTTGGTCATCAGCCCCTACCCGTGCATTGATGTCACCCACCAGGTTGACAGAATCTGTACTTCCTCTCCTGCAAAGAGCACCATCAATTTCTTTCATTTAAAAAGAGTAAGTACTTTGTGACTGCATTTGGAGCATGTGCAACGAATAGAGAGAGAGACAGTTTGATTATCTGAAAGCCTCAGAACACAGTCCTCCACCTAAGGGGGTCCAATCTACAACATAATCTCCCAGTCAGGGACATGTGACTATCCCCACTCCTGCCTGGGCAGTCATGTTAGGGCAACGCCTGTGTAGAAGAGCTTTCACCCTCCTTAGTCCACAGTTTCATAATCCAGTTATTTTGTAGAGGTGAAACTTATGATATCCAGTCAATATTGTTTTGCCTTCCTCCACTAACTCTGGTTCCTTCCTTGTCATGGAGACTATGTTCCAAGTGCCGATTGACAACACATGACCCCATCGAACTATACCTCTTTCTCCTCCAGTATAAAGGCATGTGTTGCCCCCGACCATTTCCCCAAGCACATAGCGAGTGCAGTGGTGGGGCTTCTTAGAGGCATTGCTCTGAGATAACAGGTGAGAGACTGTCGTCTATTTTTCAAATGGGAGCCTCTGCCTAACTCCCGAACGCAGGTGACTTTAATCTGTACCACACCAGATGCAGTATGAATTTTCTCATTCTTCAACATCATGAGATATATGTTTGCTTTAATGCTCTTTGTCTCACTTTTCGACCATAACCTTTTGGTAGCAGTGCTACAACTAGCATAGCTCACAGAATGTAAAGCACCCAATTCCCTTATCCACAGTAAGGCGGCATCCATTCAGGCGTTTTCCTGATATATCCGTCATAAATTCTTGAAATAGCTGAGATGAATTCTTTTCCCCTGGGGCGTGCAGGCAAGTTCCAATTGACAACTTGACCCAGGGGGTTGGGAACACAGCTTTCTCGTAGCTGTGGGGCAATGGGGACCTAAAAGTATCTGCAGTTAAGTTCAAGAACAGAAAAAAATTGTGTGACCATTCAAGCTTTGCAGTATATTGGCGATGACATAAACTGATTCTGTTACTTTAATAATTTTGCGTAAGTCTCGTGTAAAGCAGATGTTTCCATCAGCTTTTCTTATATATGGACCAGAGGGTTCAACGCATCCCAGATGGGCTCAATGATTCATGCTTTCTGGTACATAAGTGCTTTTATCCTTAAAGATTTTTTAATTCTAAAGTTCGTTTAAATTTTAAAATTTAAGAGAAATTCCAACACGAAAAATTGCACATAAAAGTAAATGATTTTAATATATAGAGTGGGCAAGAAATAACGTGAGGTGTTCAGAGCTCGCTAGCGGGAATTCTATTAGGCCAAATGCAGTACATTGTGGTGTATATACTTAGTGGAACATGCAGTTTCGATTTCTGCACAAAAAAATAGTATCAAAAGTCGCCATAGGGGGCGCTTATTTCAAGAAAACAATTAATACATTTGCATAAGCACGTTCCGTGTTGAGCAATCATGACAATAAAAGGCAAGGCTGAGGATTTCCCATCATTCACGAATTAATGGCCTGACGATGACGCTTACTCTGCCTGACCGGGCGTTAGTAATCAAGTTGTTTTATCAGAAGAGCAACAATGCAAGTGCTGCCCTTCCTGAATTTCGGCGATTGAAAACATTACGAAGAGGACCGATGAGCATAACTAACTTACGGAAAATGATTGAACGATTTGAATCTACCGGAGCTCTAGGAGTGCAACCAGGCCGGGGACGCAAACGTATCAGGCAGCAACACGTTGAAGAAGTTGCTACTGCTGTTGTGGAACATGAGATGACTACTGTGCAGGGTACTAGCAGTGCACACGCAATAGCATGCCAAACAGATATCCCATATTCGAGGAAAATATTGCATAAGATATTGATAATTATCCAAATAAACTCACTCACACCTGTTCAACAATTGCTTCCTGGAGATGAATGTACCCGAACTGATTTTTCGTTGAGATTTTTAGCACGTATCGAAGTGGATGATGTATGGCCATGGCACATTTTTATTTGAATGGTGATATCAATACCCACAATTGCATCAAATCCACAAGTGTGTCTGCCAACTCATATGCATTCACCGAAACTAACAGTATGGTGCGGCTTTACTGCTTCTTTCATCATCGGCCCGTACTTTTTTGAAGAAATCCGTCCCCGTGGACCGGTGACTCGTTCCGTCAATTCTGCCAGGTATGCCGATATGCTTGAGAATTTTGTGATCCCACGATTGCAGGAAAAGGGTTGTCTGGAATTCTACCATTTTTATGCAGGATGGTGCGCCACCGCACATGGGACGTCAGGTGCAGCAGATCTTGCGAGAACGTTTTTCAGACAACAGAATAATTAGTCGTGCGCTTTCCACGGTATGACCACCCAGGTCGCCTGATCTCAACCCTTGTGATTTTTGGTTATGGGGATATTTGAAAAGCCTCGTGTATCAAGCATATGTTCCTGACCTCTCAACCTTAAAGGATCAAATAACGATACATATCAGACTAATTAATGCACATATGCTGCGAGCTGCCATAGAAAATGTGTACCACATGCACACTGATGGTCATATTGAAACACATTTGGAAATAAAAATAAAACATTGTTTATTGTTGTTACTGAAGTTGGTTTGTACAGTATTTGTTCATTTGACAATTAGGTATTCATTGTTTTCTTGAAATAAGCGCCCCCTATGGCGACTTTTGGTACCATTTCTTTTTTTTGCAGAAATCGAAACTGCATGTTCCACTAAGTATATACACAAAAATCTACTGCATTTGGCCTAATAGAATTCCCGCTAGCGAGCTCTGAACATCTCACGTTATTTCTTGCCCACCCGGTATATACAGCTAAGAACAATACATACGAGTACTTGAGGAAAATAATAAAAAAACTCCGATATATATACAAACTTGAATGAGTCTACAACTTGAATGGAATGTAAAGTTCTCTCTCTGTAAGGTGAAATGGAAGAGTTCACTTTATCACGCTCAATAGGGTAGGGATACTTAAGGAAAATTTGTTTAAAATACTCTAAGTTTGTTAAATTCTGGCACTTCAACAATAGGCTGCAAAGAGTGGTTACGAGGAGGCTTGAGTGAAAAAAAAACAGCTCACAGACGAGGGTATGAGAGTGTAAAGTTTCTATCTATCTTCTATATATATAAAGAAGGATGTTTGTGGGTCTGTGCGTCTGTGGGTCTGTGGGTCTGTGTGTATGTTTTTTATACAAATCTACAGTTTTATTCCGATCTTGATAAAATTTCGCATACATGACCTTCAAAGCATGAGGAAGGTCACTGTCTACCTCAGATTTCGGAAAAATAATAAATGTCGATAAAAAATCGATATTCATGGTTATGGCAAGGCATATTAATGAGAAATATCTCATGACCAACAATGCAACGCAAAGTTTGTACAACAATAGGTATCAACAATGGTATCAACACGCAATTCACAAACGCTCTGCATGGACCAACAATCAATATCTCATGACTAACAATGAAAGGAAAAGTTTGTGCAAGTGTAATTATCCCGGGCAACGCCGGGTACCTCTTCTAGTATTATCTGTACCTGTATAATGTCCCTACCTATTGAGAGCGATAAAGTAGACTCTTCCATTTCACCTTAAAATGTGAGAACTCTACTAGTATCACATCTGGGCTGATCCATCCTGCAGTAAAGCTGGTTGTTAAACTAGAAGTGAATCACTTATTGCAGAAACCCCTAAGTGCAGAACTTCTAATGTTGAGATTGTAAAGATTACGTTCTTATAAAAATAGATTGTTTCTATCAAAAGAGAGACTGCATCACCAGTGACGTCAGTCGCATCCTTCAGAGGCCGAGCGAATGAGAGATCGAGAGAGAAGATTATGAGGAAGATGTAGAAGAAAAAATTCAAACAGTAGAAGAAAGGGTTCATTAGAAGTAAATTTGGCAAGAGAGAGAAATGGAACAAAGGAGCGCAAAAGGTGCGAAATTTCTAGTAGTTTCTGGCAGTGATTTAAAAGAAGTAACGAACGACCTTGCTAAGATAAGCAATGCTTGGGAATAGTGAGTGGAGAGACTTTGATATCAGGGACTTTCTCGTCATGCCCATTGCCTTGTTGGATTTCATGGAATGATTTCAGCGCAAGATTGGCCATATATAGTTTGTACCCAACGAAACTCTCTTATGTGAGCTGTTTATGCGAGAGCATGAAGATTTGTATGGAAGCCTGCATCCGAGGGTTGTTTCCATTTTTTAGTGCCTATCTGGATAATGGAGTAGTTGGATTTCTTGTGGACAACTAAGTTGAGAAGCTTTGACAGTCTTTATTTTTGCACTTTGCATATTGTTGGTGGTGTAATTCACACGTACTCTGCCGTGACCTCCATTTTCCAAGTGCTTTTTAATGGATGTTTGATGTTTGTAGCAGTGCATTTTACCGTGCCTCACAGTTGGATTTCTATCGCCCGTGACACTTTATTTACTCTTTCATCGGACTGTGCATCAATACTGTCTGTAATTTTCTTGAAGATCTCTTTTAGTGATGGAGAAGAGCATTGCCCGATTCATAATATGCTGAAGCTTAGTTAGGATTTATGCTTAAACTGTGTGATGCCAATAGCAGCATCTAGTGGAAATTAGTAGTATGTTAGTTGCTGAGAAGTTACATGTTCAAGCTGAACTAAACTGTCTATTTATTTTGATATTTCCCCATTAAAGAAGAGAAACTGTTTTGCACTGCATATTCACGATTGGTGTATAATATAGAGTTACTATTACGTGGAAGGTTCCCAAATAAAAGATAATTGTATGTTGTACTGACTTCAAATTAGGTATTATTAAATTATTGGTAACAGACTTATGGCCCACCCTGTATATGTGGTACTATCTTTTATTAAATTCGGCAACACACTTATTCGGCACAGATCTCTTTCGCTTTTTTTCAGGGGTATTCCACTTGTGTTTTCATTTGTTGTTTCTTCCACTGTACACAGTTATGACAGAAGTGAGAAGGGATAGCTTATGGTGTCAGAGCAGGGACCAAAGAAACCTCTATGTGTTCTCAGTACAAAGCTTCAAGTTTCAGAAAAGGTGAGTTCCAAGTCCGGACCAGTAGTAGTATTGTGCACCAGGAGTTCTTTATGAGTGTGGATGTTGCGACGTTACTAGGCTGTATCCCGAAGTGAGGAGGGACAACTTAGTATTTATTTAGTCATGGTGGCTCAATTTTCAAAGAAAATAAAGTCAGCACTGGAGGGTATGATGGACTTTAGAGGTCCAATTGATCGTCATATCAAAAATTTATATAATTTATAGAGGTATGCAGGGTTAATGATTCCAAATTGCTTTTTCATTATTTTTGATAACCCTACCCTGGCATGTAAAGCTCCAACTTAGTGATGATGGAAGAGGTTTTTCAGTAAACGAGGCAGTGCCTGCAACATATGATAGATATTAGTTCAGACAGTCCAAGCCAAGTCAAGGTGAACAGCAACATAGGTGTTGCTAATGCATATATGCCTATGTCTTCAAGCTGTAAAAATAAGAAACAGCGATTTAAAGAAAAAACAAAATCTTAATGGGAAAAGGCTTTGCCAGTTAATTCTTTAATTAGTATGAATTATAATAAGAGGAGTAGTAGTGAACCAGGTGAATCAGAAACTAAGTTTAAACAGTTTGATTAGCTGATCAGATAGTTAGCAAAGAACCTGCTTGCCAAGTAGAAACTCAATGGTATCTAGTCTCGTACAGTATTTTGAAGGAAGTGCTCTTACACATTAAGAGTACCATGTTATCATTGGAAGGTTTATTTAAAGCTGCTTTAGTCAGCGAACAATGTTGCAGGTGACTAGAACTTTGTGTGCTCAAAGTCAGAATCGATGTCAAAGCTCGTCAAATGTAGAATTTAATGCAAAAAAAGAAAAATGGCATGCGCATCGAAATAATAATGGGCATTCCAGAATAAAAAGATGTTCTTTAACTAGAAGTGGCAAAAAGAATGCCGATAATGTCACCTGATTCTGCCATACCTTCTCAGAAACCATATACTCTAAACAAGAAACAAAGTCCTTGTAAAACCAATATACTGGTAAAGAATAATTCGGTTAATCAAACAAAAGAATATCTCAGTTTAAATCATGGGGACAGAAGGAATCGACTCAGCCCTGAAATAAATCAAAAGGTAAGGAATTCAAAATTGAAAATCTGCAGCAGGAAGATTAGGATACAGCATCCTCTTAAGCCAAAAGATGGCACAGTTCCATGTGTGACCGTATTACCGAATAGTAAACCCGAGCCAGTTCAAGGACACCAGGGACAAAGACTTATGATAATGTATTGTCTCTTCAGAGGACTCGGAAAAGGGGCAAAGAAAAAAAGCAGTCCAAACCAGGTGTGCTTCAATTAAAATTTAGAGAGGATATGGCCAAACATAAGAAAGAAGTGAGCAGTGTAATAAGAACGCTTCAATTAAATTATATAGCAGTTCAGAAGCCTCAATGGTAGAAAATGAGTGTTTTTCTGAAGACTAGGAAAAAAGAAAAACTACTATGGGTAGAGCTCAAGATTTTAACAATAATTGGAGGTATTCAAAGATTAAGAGTTTCCGCTCTAGTGACACAAAGTTTATGCAGGCTCTTGTCGACGATGACAATTTGCTACGTTTAAGAGGGGGGGAGAATGTCACAGCTAAGATCTTTTGCAAAAGTTCAATTCTAACGAAATAGGCGTCATCGCCGGTGACGTCAATTGCATCCTCTGGAGGCTGAACGAATGAGAGATCAAGAGAGAGAGGATGATGAGGAAGACGACATCTAAGTAAAAATTCAAACAGGAGAACACAGGGTTCTTTTGAAAGAAACTTGCAAGTGAGAGGAACAGAACAAAGGAGACAATTATCAGTGCAATGAGAGTGAAAATTTTCCAGCCTCTTAAATGCCATGCAAGCCCCTGGGCCTCGTTTCATCGACGAAATATGGTAGCAAGCTTGGCTGGCCTTCGAAGTGTGAGTAGTAGGTATTGTCTTTTAAATACTCTATTGCAAATTAATTTTCCTTTGCGGCTATTATCTTGTATTTAGGTAATTTCACTCATAATCTCATGTTCAAGACAAGCCACTTCTCTCATTAATGGATTTCATAGGCCATTGTTATAGATATCCACTTCACTCATTGTGTTATTGTAATAAAACACAGCCACAGAAATACCTTATATTCAAGGCTTTATTGAACAAAATTACACATAACTATTATAAGCTAAACATTTCAATATCAACTATCAATGACTGGATTGTTTCTAGGCAATATAGAGAATGACGTAATAATGTATGTCATAAGTGGCAGTATTTGTTATCACATTCACCCCTACCTTAAAATTCCATGGTATAGTAATCGGGGAGGTCGTCTTATCTGGGATGTCCAGTATGGGGTTCAGAAATTCGACTTACTTTGGAAGTTCCTGATCATCTGCTAGTTCCAGTTCAGCCGCTAGATCAACCTCCATTATAAGTTTTACAGTGGCAGGTTGTGGCACTAAATTCTTGTTGGATACTGTCATCTGTCGACCATCACCTAGGGAAACATAAGAATAGTCGGGGTTGGCATCTAGGAGTTCAACTTATTCTACAAAAGGTTGGTATTTGTTCTCACCTACATGCTTCTTCATAAGCAACGGGCTAGGTAATATTAGCCATGTAGGAAGTGATGGACCATTGACTGAGCATCTAGGATGTGTATGCATGCGCTCGTGGGTAATAGCATTCATTGCTGTGCATAACAAAGACCTAATGCAGTGCAGAGCACCATCCAACACTTGCTCCAACTGTGAAATTCGTCTCTAATGTCTTGGTCTCTATTCTCTTCTGCAGATACTTTCATGAGACTACAATCTTTACTAACCTCTTTAAGTTTTGTCGTTTATTGTGAGTTCGATAGTTTTTCAAATGATGCCATTGTATATTTCAATCTACCCATGTCCTTGTGGATTGTAAGAGGTTATGCGACTAGTGACTATGCCCCGAATTTGAGGAAATGATTTAAGTTCCTGTGATATAAATGATGTTCCAGGTCTGAATGAATGTATGAGGGGTTTCCAAATATTGCAAATAATTGAAAGAAACATTTAATAACACTTTTACCTAATAAGTCAGAGCATGGGAAAGCAAAAGGGTATCTTGAGTATTCGTCGACTATTGTGAGCAGATATCAATTATGTGTTGCTGATGGTAGAGGCCCGTTGAAGTCTACATTTGATCTCCCGAAGCAGGACGTTGATTTGATTAGCTCTCCTTCATTTCTGTAAAACCATGGTGTCACTTCTGCACAAGCTGAGCATGACAAAATCGTTTTCCTTATATTGTCAATGAAATACAGAATGTTTTTACAGCATATCCAGTGAGTCATTCTTGTTAAGCCAGGATGCAGTTCATACAGTCTGGTGAGTGGATTAGTAGTAGCAATAGCTTTGTTATAAGCAGGCGTTGTTAGCTTGAGACATTTCTATAGCTCCAGCCTGGTCAAAGGCTTCATCTAGGGTTACTTTCATATCCTCAAGTAGTCTCTGTCTTATCTGACCAGATGCAATGTCATTTATAAAGACATCTCTAATGTGTTCGTCTCCATTTTCTTCTGCAGATACTTTTATGAGACCACAATCTTTACTAAACTCGTTCAGTACTTGCATATAATTATTTAGGGTCTCACCTGGTAGTTATCTTCTGCTAGCGAGGTGAAGTCTGGCATACATTTCAATCTTAGGCTTCACATACACACATTCTAAATATTTTATTCCTTCATTAAAAGTTTTGCATTCCGAGATAAGTAAGTATATTTGCAGTGTAAGATGATTTACTAGCAGCTGTAGTTTAAGGAATCAGGTAATTGTGTCCTCGGATCAGACTGAAGAGCCATGGAGAAATTGTATAAGGTTGTCTTCCAATGTATCCAAAGCTGGCTAGAGCCTTGTTTTGCCGGGACACAATTTTTCTGGTCGTAGAATTCTTTCCATTCTGCGTTGTAAACAATACAAATCTTGTTCATTAAATTGTTATAAACACGGCCACAGAAATACAGAAATACCTTATATTCAAAGTTTTACTGAACAAAATTTATACATAACTATTATAAGCTAAATAATTCAATACAAACACTCACAATGAATGGAAAATTGCTAAGCAAAATAGAGAGGCCAACGAGAGACAGACCAGGGCACTCAAAAATCACATGATCATCGGGGTCCGGGCAACAATCCATCCTTCACTGTTTCCAACAGGCGAAAAAATACTGATTGTTAAAATCAAAGATGGAGACAATGAAGGATGAATTGTTGCCTGGACCCCAATGATCATGTGATTTTTTGAGTGCCCTGGCCTGTCTCTCGTTGGCCTCGCGACATAGAGAATGACATAATTTATGTCATAAATGGCATTATTTGTTACCACAGTTATTTGTTTTCCTGATTTAACAAAGTGCATAATAAGACGTTTAATAGCATTTTGACCAGCAAACGAAAGGCAAGACGAGATATCCACAAAGCCCCTGAATCGATGAATGGATCGTTCCATGATTTTGTCGTAAGCATTGGCGAATGTTCATTGGATTTACATAATTGCATGAGCAATGAGGTAATTACCTGTGAACATAAAAAGAGGAGATCGCAAGGAGAAGGTACAATGTGTATAGATTCTACCACAGTTACTGGATGAAAGATGAGACATGTCTATAGACAACAGCTGGACATGACTGAGCGGCAAGGCAATGGAAAAAAGAGTGAAGTCATATCTGTTTTCAACTAAAAAACAGCGACGCAAAAGCTCCGGTGTTCCATTCAGAATTTTGTGGTCCAAACCAAGTTTAAATCTATGTGTTTCCTTTTTAGATAGAAAGTATCAGCATTGGCAGTCATCTGAAGATAAATGAAGGACTGATGGACTCCCGAATGCAGTTGGATTTGACAGGACCAGAACAAGAGCAATTCAATATTCTCCCACGAATGAAAATAAGACTTTTTGGAACTATTCTTTTAAAAGTAGTTTAAATTCAGATACTACCTTTTTGAAATTGAAGGATCACATGAAATCCATCACTTCATCTGGTTTCAATGTTGCCATATTCACTGCTGAGAATTCGGTTTCAAAAATTGAATATCCAAATTTCTCAACCTTACCCAATAATAATGAGGCTGATACTGTCTTATTACCATTGTATGGCTTGGCTCCTGGTTCATCGAGAGATTGATTGGACCAAACTCAAGGCTTGGTCTTGCCCATGATTCACTGGCAGTGAAATTAACACAAGCAATAGACTTTGATACTGATTAATTGTAATTTGTCTTGTTTCAAGTCAGTAAGGACGGCATCTCAAACCACTTCGTTGAACGAAATTCGTAAGCTAGGAAACGAATTGCAACTTGAAGAAGATCGTTCAGACCTCTATATTTCCAATGACTTGACATCGCAGGGATTACTGGGAACTATCAAAGTGGAGAGTACGCCATCTCAGACTGGATCACAGCCAGATACATTGCTCCTAGATCCACTGATGACAAGCATTCCAGGATTCCAGTAGCAGACGAAGTGGGCCACGTATCCGAGAATTCGACACATAATATCCCCATAACCCAGTCTTTGCTCCAGATGGAAACTATTTTGCCACATTCACCCCTTAAGTGCTCTGCAAGCCCCTGGGCCTCATTCCCTCAAAATAACATGGTACCAAGCTTGGCTGGCCTTTTAAGCGTGAGTGGTAGGAATGTCTTTTAAATACTCTCTTGCAAATTAATTCTCCTTTGCAACTATTATCTTGTATTTAGGTAAAATTTAATGATTCCTCTTGTAATTTCAGGTTCATGGCAAGCTATGCATTTCTCTCATTAATGAATTTCATTCGTCGATGTTATTGACATCCAGTTCACTCATTGTCATATTTATTTTCCTGAGTCGGAAAAAAGCCATACTGTGGTTTACACTTTGAGGTTGCCACTTTCTGTAGTGGTGGTGCGTCCATTCATGGTGATTCTTCAGGGAGGAATCTACTTTTTTTCTTCAAACACTGGAGCTGGTGGAATCAAACATGAGAAAACAGAATGGAACATAACTAGAAGCATCCTTTGTCTGTGCACCTCTCTGCTAATTTATTAATTATATATTTAAATTGTATTTGATAATACTTTATTCTTCATTAAAATCTTTGTCCGAATAATATTCAAACGTTTTGTCCCTCTTTCTTAACTTTCCTCATGACTTTGAATGGTGGGTGTTTCAAATGTTTAAAAGTTTGAATACCAATTAAAATTACATGATAGCTCATTTTAGTTGTAGAGCTTCAATTTTTTGGAAAATAACTGTAGTCATAAATGGATAGGTCGCAGAGGGGAATACCTGTGGCCCCTCCCATCATTTCCAGATATCAATCCACGTTATTATTATTTTTGGCGTCACTTAGAATCAATGGTTTATACAACACCAACTAGAGACTGTGTTGCTGTCAAGCATTTTGCATAGTGTGGAAACTTGATATTGACAAACAGTGAGGTATAAAAAATATTAAGTTAAAAAAATAGATGTTTATTCAAACTGCAATACTTGATTATAAGAAAAAATGTAGCAGTATTTAAAATTCAGTTGCATTTTTGTTGACTTATTACACTAACGGTCTCGAGTAGTGGCGTTTTAAACCTCTTTTCAATTCCGTACTTAGAGAAAATCATTAGATAAGAAAATGAAAAACCTAATAATTCATTACACAGGAACTAATAAAGGAAAACCTTAATATCTACTGCAGTTCAATAAGAAATCTAATGCAGGTACACACATCGTATTACTTCATTGAAACATACTACACGAAAATCCCGTTAAAACGTACTTCAAGGGAACTGGATATTTGTATATAATTCCGTGTGCGTTATTCTGAAACTGGGGGGGAGGGGGGAGGATTGTGAACAATGCATAGAAAAACTATGGAATACATGAAGTGTAGCATTTTATTTTATTCAATATAGATGCAGAATACATGTAGTGTTAAAGTTGATTATATTTTTTTTTAAATCTGTAATAACCGTCTGCTTTCTTTCCATAACTTGCCTCCCCAGATTATCCTCCATATCTGACATTGTGAAGTGAATTGAGTCTGGTGCACCGATTTGCTGTGCAAAATAATTATGTAAGCTCTTTATAGCCTCCATTGCTACAAAAGTTGAGACGAGTATTACCTCTGGTTCTAAATTCCCATTTTCATCTTCGTCTTCCTGAACACTTTGAATTTCATTTTGTTTTTGTCCTATGCCCAGAATCTCTGAATCCGTGAACTCAGCGGTGGTGTAGAGATTTCCGGATTTATATATGCTACACTGACCAACGAAAGTGGGCTGCCAGAGCAACACTTGGTAATTTTTCGTGCAAAAGAAGGTCGATGATAAACCACAAAGCAAAGTGATGACGTATTGACCAATCAGAGCGACACTCGAACGATGTATGTTGTAATGAAGTGATAATATAACCAAGGGAACGTAAAATTAGTACGTTATTCTGAAATGTACGTTAAAGTGAGGTACATTAAAATTCCTACATTTCGGCCAGGGATTTTAAATTTGTTCGTTATTTTGAAACGTACATTAAAGTGAGGTATACGTTGTAACGGGGTTTTACTCTATATGGAAATATCTGCATTAAAAACTTGCTTTCCTTTGCCGATATTTCCATTATAAGTAAGACATGCCTTTCAGAGTAATGTTCAAATGCACTAAACAACATGTGAAAATATTTGCTGAGAAAAAATTCCAGAGATAGGATAACTTCTGTATATTGGGGTTTTGCATTCTTATATCCATAATATTTATCATCGAGGACAACTTTACTATAGACCCCAATAAACAAGAGAGAAACATAAACTGTTCTTTCCATTAGCCTCTATGTTAGATATATCCTAGGTGGCAGAGTTTCCATTTTGCTTGCCTTTATGAGGGATCATTCTGAGTCATTTCTCTACTCGTTCTGCTGTCACTAGAACATTCACCTCTTTTTTCGTTTTCCTGGCACCTCTTTCGATTAGTAAAAATGGGCTGTCAGAGCAACACTTGGTAATTTTTAGTGCAAAAGAAGGTCGATGATAAATTGCAAAGCAAAATGCATCCAAGATCATGGTGGATATTTTGAACAGTTACTCTAAATATGTATAGTATAGTAATGAATTTCTTTTTAAATTTGAGCTCGATGATAACTTTCTGGTAATATTATTCAGATTCTCTTCTGGATACAAGTTAATCGAAATTCTAAGGTTGCGACAAATTATACTTTTGTTGCCAAATCGTATAATAAAATTAAAGCAATGTGGAATATAATCAATAGTAATAAAAAAAATAGTAAAAAATTCATTTTCATGTGATTTATCTGCTCATGATTTAAATGAATATTTTGTAGGATTGCTCGCAGCATAACAGTAAATTAGTATATTATATAGTAAATATTATTGTTTATTGTGTCGGAATTTAGCGATCCCGACCAGTTTCACCTTTCTTTCCCGGCTTTTTCAAGGGTACATTTGAGAATAACATGCCTCGATGTTTATGGTCTTCAAGAATATAATAATGGTCATTGGATAAAACTCTCTCCTTCTGAACCCCTTCTCCCTGCCATAAAACCGTAAACCATCGACCCCCACTCACTCTTTCGCAAGATATTTATAATATGGCTGGAGTATATCGAATAAATTGTAATACTTGTATTGACTTTTATATCGGCCTCTCAACTCGCAATTTTGCTACAAGATTTAAGGAACATGCATCTCCTTTCACAAAAAAGACAATAAATTCCAATATGCTACTCATCTCAATGAAAAAGGACACAACCTTGATAGTCTCAATAACTCTATGAACATTATTCATATTTGCAATGACCCCATAAGAACCAATATTTCAAAATCCATAGACATTTTCAAAGCAAAGCAACATGAATCCGATTCCCTACATAATACGCAAACTTCATTTGATGTTCATTCCAAGCTATTTCCCATAATCGATTTGTTACAATGGCCTAGATCCATTTTCAGCAGTAGTACGTTTCTCTAAGTTATTCGCTCCTTTTTTGTGATTTCATACTTAGTTGTCAGATATTATTAATGTCTTATATAAGTTACTTTTTATATTTATATGTCTATAAATATCTATACGTGTATAAGTTATTAAAAAAATATCTTCCTTATTGCTGTATGTATATTATACAAATCTCTTCATTCTTTTAATACAGTGTTTATTAATTGACTTAAAATAATTGATTGTAAATCTTCAATGATTAAAAAAAATAATTGACAAAATATTGTTGGTAATATAATTATAACTAAATTTTATAATTATCTAACTGTAAAAACAATATAGAACCTTCTAAGGTAATTACTTGTAAATACCTTTTATATAATTTTATAAGTTTATGCCTTCATTAATTCATATATTTATTATATAAGCTGTTCATCCCCATTCCTCCTCCTCTCTCCCCCAACCTTCACTTCAGTCATCCAAATTCCATCACCCCAACCCCTATACTGCCTCCAACAAATGACGTTACTTCAGTTTTATCCAATCACCTTTAACCCCATACTTATTATATTCTTGAAGACTATAAATATCGAGGCATGTTATTCTCAAATGTACCCTTGAAAAAGCCGAGAAATAAAGGCGACACAATGTACTGCAAGGCAACAATAAACATTATTAAAAAAGAGAGTTCAGAGCACTCTAATTTTATGAAATATTATTCCCTCCTCCACACTTGGAATAACCGGGCAAATCACTTAGCTTAAATATATTATGACCCGTGGATTAAGATTGAAAAACTCGATGGCTACCACAATAGTATTCAAACTTTATCACGCGAAACTCATTTTCATGCAACAATTCATGCAACAATGCAGTTTTTGCCAAAAAAAATAAATTTTTATAGTAATAGTAATTTAGCCGGCTTGTTGGCCGAGAGCGCTGAGGCGCAGGTCTTATCGCTCTCGCAACCAGCAAGTCGCGGGTTCGAATCCCGCCTGGGGCATGGATGTTTGTGATTGTCCTTTATTATCAAAAGAAAACCCCGTGTTGGGCTTCAGCCTGTTGGGGGCAACCCGCGGGTTGTTTAGATTATTATTAAATTTATTACTGTTCAAAAAACCAATTTTGTGCAAGCAACACCTTGTTTCTCCTTGTTCAAAACACGTCTGTGGAAGCTTCAAATTTGATATGCAATACTGGCATTGTTTTGTGATATGACATCATCAAATTTCAAAGTCATTTTTTGCGATATATATGCTATTTATTAAAAAGCTTTAAAAAATATTTTCATATTACTTTTTCCATGGGAAACGATCCTTCAAGCAGCACTGAACACCCTCTATTAGCAGTGAAATGACGTTTCCTGGAGAGAAAAAGACCATCACTGGTGCAATTTCAAAAAGTTCATCATTTATAAAATCTACATTTTAGGGTCTATATTGGTGTTTGATGGATAACAAGACAAAAGGTCCGATATTAGCAATAAGTAGCATCTTTATTGTGCATTTCATGACATTTTGAGTATCACCTCATTCTCAGGAACTTTGAATTACTATAGAGTAACGTGGCTTCTTCACCCGCTTGTACTGAACTTTGAAGCATCACTGATTGGTGGACTTACAAACAAAAAAGTCATAATATAGAACTTGCTTTAACGAGGTGAAATTACAATGATTGGGTAGTGGAGATTTTGTCATGAAATTAAAAGGATAATATATAAAAAAAAGGAACAACAGAAATAATAAAGAAGGATTTAATCATGAGATTGAAAAAATATAGCCAAAATCAAACCAAAAATAGAAAATAAAATCAAAATAAAGGTCATAAAAATCAGAAATGGCCAACCTACAAGTGCCTCTATAAGTGCCTATAAATGCCTATAAAATAAGAGCAAGTGCCGCTATGTGCTTAACCCTAAAGAAAGAGACAACCACGAAGATATATGTTCAACATGCAGGGTTTATAAACTCACGTGTCCGATGTGTGGTTTTTATTTAGGCTCTACCAGAAGATCCTTTAAGGAACAATACGAAGTACATAGAAGATCATGGAATAACGGTGACCATAAATCAAAATTCGCAGAGCACATTATTACCATCAAACACAGTTTTTGCTCCATACATGACATATAAGCATTGATCATAAGGAGAAATCTCGTGACAGACAAAAAAAGAATGTTCAACAACCAACTCAACTTTGACAAGAATCCATACTAGATATCGTCAACAACTTAATTTAATTAAACCTTAAATAAGGCTAAGATAATGGATAGACACCACCTAAATCTCGACATCTAGCTATATGTTTCATAACTTGTTTACCATTTCTGATTTTTATGTCCTGTATTTCATTTTCTATTTTCTGGTTCGATTTTGGCTATATTTTTTCAATCTGTTGATTAATTCCTTCTTTATTCCTTCCGTTTTCCCTTTTTTCTATATATTATCCTTTTACTTTCGCAACAAAAACTGCACTACCCAGTCATTATAATTTAGTTGACAGCAATCATTGTAACTTTACCTTGTTAAAGCAAGTTCGATATTATCACCTTTTTGTTTGTAAGTCTACCAACCCAGTGATGCTTCAATGTCACCTGATTGGTGCACACAGGGTGCTCTCGAATAATGTGTACAAACTTCAGGAGTGATAGAGGGATCAAATCTAAGAAACATTTCCCACTTCCATTTTCTCTCTAGGGCATTGTTTTTGAGATAAAAAATACTGGATGCCAAGTAGATGTAATATGCTATCAATATGTGCTTCTGGAACACGTCAAAATCATGGTCAATTATGTAATAACAAGAATAAAAAAACATTCCATACAGTACAATAATGTGACTTGTTTTTTATGAAACATGCAAATGTTTTACAATAAGTGTTCAAATTGACTTTCTCTGGCATAAATCCATGCTTCACAACATCGCCACAAGGACTGACATACATGTTCAAAACTTCCTGGTTATTTGCGAATCAGTTGCCACTGGTTTCTCGTAAGAGGTCTTCTCTTGAGACCCGAACAGTATCTAGCCAAACAACTGTTTCCTGCAAGTAGGATTTCAACATTTTTTTCTGGAAACAATACCCCAGAGAAAAAATTGAAACAGGGAAATGTTGCTTACATTTGAATCCGCATTCACCTCCCCAACTTTGTACACATTATTCGGGAGGTGATAACCCACGTTACTCTGTAGTCGTTCAAAGTTCCTGAGGATGAGGAGATACTCAAAACGTCGAATGCACAATACAGATGCTACCTATTGCTATTATCGGACCTTTTTCTCATTATTCATCATTTATATATTGATTGCAAGGTAGGTAATCAAGGTAAAGGCTGGCCTTCACACCTGCTATCGCACACGAGCAACCAATCTTTCCCAGAGAAAGGTGATTCACATGATGAAAATGTTTCCATGGGCATTATGTCTGAACCCTCACACGCAAATATCACATCCTCTTCTGTCATTCAACCAAGTGTCACTGCATCAACTTCAGCTGCAACTTCCTCCCTCACACTTTCACCTACTCCCCCAAAGCTTTGTGGAACGCACTGTATCAAACTCTCTCTGGCATACCAATGTGCACAGAGAGGTTTTGGATAATTTTCCAAATCTTCCACCCAATCTACTTCATCAGATATGCTACAGTCACATAAAATTCACACATTTACTGTTCATTTAGCTCTTCCATAGCAGACCCGTTTCTCAACCCCAGATTCTATTCCTGGTTTTTCAAATTTCACAGTTCCACCAGTCCCTGCCAACCCTAGCATGCCCAGCCATCCACCTAACCCATCTAACACAACACGAGATGATCAATCATCATCAGCATCTACCCACAATAATTCCGACTTGTATAGTTATTTTTCATTGCAGGAAATCTGCACATGTCTTTCCTGTAAATACAGTGTTGAAGCTTCAACCTATTACCTAACCTTTAAAAATTAAGAACAAATTCCATTGTTGGATGTTCCTGAGGCACTTTGATCGATTTTTGATCTTGATTTCAATCACAGTAAGAGAGCACCATCTATTACCACGCACGTGTCGTCTTTCTCTTGCTTTCTTTAGATGATGCTTTAAATTTACGCGTCAGATTATCGCAAGAGTACACAGGTGAGAAAGTAATGGACACTCTGCAAAGTGTAGAATAATCACAGTCAGGTTGGATAATGGATGATCAACTCAAATTATCCTTTTTGCAGTGACCTATTTTCTTGAGAAAATGGTTCTTCTTACAAAGAGATAGAAAATATTTTTTTTTTAAATTCAATAACTGACATTTTGCTTTAAATTTTATATTTTTCATCTTGAATAAAACTGCTTTTGATTAGTAATTTTTTGGTCCATTAAAAGTAAAATTTGTTTTAAACAGTATATTAAAATGTATAATAATATTTTCTACTTGGAATGCTTGGTTTCAATCATTTTTAAAAATTACAAATAAAATAAAATCGAATTTGAAAATAGCCAAAATTTAAGGAGAAATCTTTTTAAATAATGCAGAAATATTTTTTTAATATCTCTATTTGTTTTCTATGCAATTTTCATATAAATGAATATGCCATATTTTCACTTTTTTAGAAGATAAATGAAATTTGATGTTAAATGGGTCACACCTGCATGACAATAGCTACAAAATCACATAATAAGAGTTTAATCTCTTCCTTACCTATGCTTTTGTTAAAGGCAATGACGTGGCATTATCTAACTACCTCATACTGTATGTAGAAAGGAAACAATCTTTAACGACGTCTATAAAATGAACTCCATGGTAATGGTTTGAATTTTGGTGAAATAACTTATGAATAAAATATAATTTACAAAACAAATGTTTTAAAACATGAGTATAAGGAATCTTTTTAATTTAACTCAACCATTAAATGATTCAACTGTGCCCTTGAAATTTATAATAAATTCGTATTTTTATATGTTGCTAATTTTCTCCATTTTAGATACACATGCTTTCTAAAATGTTGAATATTATTGATTATTAATAAATTTGGGGTATATAATTTATATGCAATTAATTGTGAAGCTTTCAGAAATTAAAAAATGCAGTTTGAAATTTTTATCAATAATAGAAAATTTCTTATAAGCCTTTTTATGGTCATGATTTCACCCCATCCTCCTTTGACAACACCTGTGGAAAATCATTTTTTATTATATTCTATCATGTAATTTTAAATTTCAAGGGCTATATTAGTAATGAAGTGTATCTGAAAAAAATAAAAAATTAGTGATTTATCTGTAATAGAATTTTAGTTATATGCATTTAAATTTAGTTATGTGTTATCTGGAATTGACAGAGATGTTACTGGCCTAATTTGGCCAGGTTGGCTATGAAAATGTTAAATGTAGTGCTCTTTTATTCACACCCTGCAACAGGGTGCGTTGATTGTAATGCCACACTTATCACAGACCATTTGTCTCAAACGGCTTTGGTCATTCAGATTATTAATTCTGATGGTTTATGTTTACTGTGTACCTTAGCGGTTGCAATAGCAAGCAAAGAATTACAAAGAGCATGGATAGAAAATGGTGGTGACACACCACTAACTGAAGACCTTGAAAATAAATACAGTGCACTTAGGGATGGACATCAGTGTGTTGAGGGAGTAAAGCCCGCTACTTACATAAACAGGCAGGTGTTGATTTTGACAATGCAGGCAGCCTTGATAGTTTGGAAAAATTTCAAATTTTCACAGCAAAAAAAATTTTGAAATCGTCTTGCACACATGTGCTTCCGACAAGGAGCTCTTTTATCCGTCTCAATTTCTCCAAACAAAGCCTAAACACACTTTATATTTGTTTTTAAATGATAATCATTATGAATTGTCACTAATTTAATGGGGCACTATGGTAAGAAAGGCTTCTGCAAGCTTGAGGTGTGTTCTTCCACAATTCTTATCAAAATGAAAATCATCTTTGCAATGGGAGATGTAGAACCCATGGGGAACCCCATAGCAGAACGTTAAATTTCCAGTATGTACACTGTAATGCATGCAATAGGTATTTTAAGGATTAGAATGTCTCAGAACTCATTTAAACTTGCAAGCTTCCATCAATTCCTATATGACGCATAAGAGATATGCTGTAGCAAAAACAAGACGCCACCGCTTTTCCACAACAAGGTTTATTCACCATGGATACGTATTTCGAGTGCTACGCACTCATTTTTCAGCATGACTAAGGCATACAATGCCAACAGGCTATTTATATACATGGATAATCAATCAGGTTTCAATTAAACAGATACATGGAAGGTTTAAGTTACAATCAGATAAATTATCCAATAGGGTAAATTATAAAGAAAAAACATCAGATTAACGGTAATATACATGGATACAGGAAGGACCTCATAGATAACCAATTTTAAATTCTCTTAGTGATCTTCCCACATTGGCTTTATCAATTTTCCCTTTCCTCCTTCCTTCATTTTGCTTCTTGGCAAGCTGACGTGCTTTTATCAGCCCCCCCCCCACCAATCTGGAATGATATGTGTCAAGTTCTACTTCCTCCATCTCTTGTTCCCAAGAAAAAGACAGCATGGGATCAAATCCATAAACCAAATATGCAGGTGTATTACCAGTATATTCATTGGAGCTCCTGCGTATGGAGAACAAAGCCACTTCTAAACAATTCGTCCCAATGTGACTTATCATTATTACAAAGGAGTCTCAGAGTTTCCCCTATGTTTTTATTCATTCTTTATACTAAACTACTGGACGTTGGGCGATAAGCAGTTGAGAAGTGATGATTTATGTTTAAGTCTTTGGTTACCATATGCATTAGCACCAATGTAAAGTTTACTCCACGATCAGAAAGCAGTTCCTTAGGCATCCCATATCTACGATTATTTTTTCATTGAGGGCCTTGGCAACAGTTTCGGTTGATTGGTCTGGAATGGCCTTTTGCTTTGGGAAAACGAGTGAAAATATCTATAAAAAAAAACAATAATGTATTTGTTCCCTTGTCTAGATTTGGCTAAGGTTTCCATAGAGACCTTTTGAAAGGGTTAGGCTTCCATAATACCTTCTTGGAAGGGGCTTTTCCTTTGTAGAGCTTACATTTCTGACATGTTTTGCAAATTTTGACAAAGTTTGAAATATCATTGTACAAAGAGGGCCAATAATAATCTGAGCAGATTCTCTTCCAAATTTTATTTGATCCTTCATGACCTACTAAGTTGTTATCATGGTCTATTTCTATGAGTTTGATTCTAATATCTTCTCCTACCCATATTTTCAACTTTTTTCTTCTCTCAACGCGATTTCCCTTTGTAATTAACAGGGTGATTACAAAAGAACTTCACACTTTTAAAAATTTATTGCATCAAAACTATTCAGAATATAGACACACCACATACGGATTCTTAAAGAAAAACTCTTGAAGTTTATTGTGACACAGTTAACGATGTTCAATATGCCCCCTGTAGTCGAATTTGTCCCAAACCCGCATTAAAATGTCTGCATCAATCCCACGTATCGCTACCGTAATGTGTTCTTTCAGCTCGTCTAGGTCACGGGAAAGGGGTAGGGTGAACACCTTGTCCTTTACACACCCCCATAAAAAGAAATCACAGCGATGGATTGGTCGAGCAAACCTCTTGGAACTTGCAATATGGCCACCGCGGAACCCCGACCTCACACTTAATGATTTCTTTTTATGGGGGTGTGTAAAGGACAAGGTCTTTACCCTACACTTTCCCCTTGACCTAGACGAGCTGAAAGAACGCATTACGGTAGTGATACGTGGGATTGATGGAGACATGTTAATGCGGGTTTGGGACGAATTTGACTACCGCATTGATGTATGTCGTGTCACGACGGGGGGCATATTGAACATCTTTTACTGTGTCACAATAAACTTCAAGAGTTTTTCTTTAAGAATCCGTATGTGGTGTGTCTCTATTCTGAATAGCTTTGATGTAATAAATTTTTAAAAGTGTGAAGTTCTTTTGTAATCACCCTGTACAATACCATCCTGAATAGAGTAATTTTTTCCATTACTTTTTGGGCTACCAAATTTTTAATGTAAGGGTCCATAAGTTGGAATTGCATTACTTTTTCATTCTAAACTTTTTCTTCAATCAAACAAGGGTTTATTAACTTTAATTGTTTGGGATCGAGACAGCAGATCTGCAATACAATTATCGCTCCCTTTAATAAGTTTAACTTTGAGATTGTGGTCTTCCAACTCAATTGACCACCTAAGCAGTCCTTGGTTGGTCCCTTTCATTGATTTTAAGAATAATAGAGGTTTGTGATCAGATAAGATAGTCAATGGGAAGCCCATGATTATGTGCCTAAAATATTGTATAGCGAGGATAATTGCCAATGCTTCCTTTTCTATAGTGCTGTAATTTAAATGGCTTCCTTTCAGTCTAGCACTAAAAAAACGCTACAGGCTTCATATTGCCATGATGCATTTGATGTAAAGCTGCTCCAACAGCACCCTGAGAAGCATCCATATGAAGGAAAGACTCCTTCCCATAGTCTAGTGGCATAAATAAAGGGGAATTACTTAACGTTTTCTTTATTAAATGAAAGGCCACCTCACACTCATTGTCTCATAAAAATTTTACATTTTTTTGTGAGATTTGTAATTGGAGTTAAACATTCCAATAAATTCCCGAGAAAAGGTCTGTAAAAATTAATGGCTCCGATACGAGATTGTGTCTCTTTAACATCACCTGCTGGTGCTAGATTGGGAATGTCTGAAGCATTTCCTGGGTCTGGCTGAACACCATTACTTGATACAATGTGGCCTAGATATTTCACTTGGTCCATGCAGATATGATATTTCGATGGCTTGATAATGAGTCCCTTTTTTAAGAAAATGTCAAGCACGTTTTCAAATATGATTAGGTGTTCTTCAAAGTTTTCTGAATATATTATTACATCATCTTGGAAAACGAAGACACCCTGACCAAGAAGATCAGCCAAAATCTCGGAATGAATGCCTGAAATAAGTGAGATGAGTTTTTGCCCCCTTGAGACATTTTGGTTAATTGGAACTTACCCCAAAGGGTAGTAAAGGCAAAACACTCTCTCAGATGCTGTGCAAGAGGGATGTGATAGTAATTACTATGGAGGTCTAGGAGAGTGAAATATTTTTGTCCATGGAGTTGTTGAAATATTTCTTGCACCTTAGGCATAGGATAGTCAACCGCTTCAGTAACCTCATTTACCTTTCTCAAATCGAGAGTCATGGAAATTTCTCCATTATCTTCTTTTACCACATGAAGAGGGGAATCCCATTTTGATGAATTCCATTTGAGGGATCTATTATTCCTTTTTCCAGATAGTCAAAAATGTATTTTTTTAACTTCAAGAATGGGGTACTGCCGAACGAAAACTAGTTTGTCTCTTCTGACCCTGAATTCAACTTCATAGTCCTTAACCCCACTGACTTCTTTTATGTCTTGACCAAAACAGTCAGCAAACTTTGTCAATTACTTCATGAGTCTTCCCCTTTGTTCATTGTTAAGATTAATAAGTTTTAATTCCTCAACATGAATCTCCCCATATTTTCTAGAGAAATATTATTAATACTATCCCCCCTATTATCCCATCATAATCTCGATTCGAGAGATCCATGACCAAAAACTTGATCCTACTTCAGTCTCTAAGTCTGCCATAATGGCATTCTCAATTAAGGACACATGTCCTTCAATCCCCCTGACAAATGAGTTTCTATTTATCCAATCAATCTTATTCCCTAGAGAATTAGCTATCTTATTATCAATTATGGACATCTGATCCACTATCTAGCAAAAATTCTAAAGGTACATTATCTATTTTAATTCCTAACCTATGGAGCTCGCTGTGATCCCTTTGTATTTCAACCCGATTCTGCTCTTTAGTTTGTGACCCCCATGACTGGTTTCCGCATGGTGGTCACTCTTAATTTAAAACTTTGCTTTTGCAAAACCTTGAAATATGCCCTTTCTCTTTACAGTTAAAACAGACTATGTCCTTTCTTTTTGAGTTTTTAGTTTTTATATTAGCCAGCTCCCTTTTCATATTTTCTATTTGATTAGTCAAATCCTGAATTGTTTTCTCTCAGGCTAGTTGTGATTTCTCTTTCTCTTGCAGCTGAGCAAATAAATCTCTTAACTGATTCTTTATACTTTCAAGAGTATTATCTAAAGGGACTTTATGATCCTCAGCAACCTGACAGCTCAAATATGATGAGTTTACATGAAGGTCTGCAGACTTATTGACTAAGCAAACTGCTTCTTCAAAGGTCTGAGGTTGTCCCTGTGCCAGAAACACCCTACGATTAGGAAGTACAGTTTCTCGAAACCTCTCCAGATTTAACTCTATATGTTTATCTCCCCAGCTGGGCGTTTTGTGTACTAGATTCTTCCAAACAACCTCCAATCTGCAAGCGTATTCGTTCACAGTTTGCCTATTTCCTTGCTGTGCATTGATGAATTCCCCCAAGGGGTTCTTTTTAGCCTTCTTAAATGTCATTACTCTTCTAAAAGATTCCAGGAATTCAGAATATATTTTTATCTCCTAAAGTCTATGCTTACACAATTTTTTGACAGCCACCATAATGAGACAATAGTGAGTAAAGTAAGGAAACGCACATATTGCAAAAGAAATCGAGATTTTATTACAAGACAGAAAAAATTCATACAAACATGTGTTTCATACAGAGGTTAGATTCAACTAAAGAAATTTGCTTTCTTTTCATGGACAATTTAAACCTTACAATTCATTTTATATAAAACAAGGTTAAGATAAGCCAGAAAGGCTAAAAAAAGTCCAAAAAATATAAGTTACAAAATTATGAGAGCAAATGACAAATAACGGAGGAAAATAAACAATTTTATAAGTTACATTTCAATTCTTTCTTATTGACACTGAACGCATGGTCAAAAAATCTCTTTAAGGGAATACAGTAACCCTAATACTTAAAACCTCCAAAGTCAATTTTCCCTTTTTAATTTTTTAAGTCCAGTTCATTTCAGAGTGCTAAGTTTAAGTCTATATAAACTAAGATTGTTCTAGGTAACCATAAGCCTAAAACTTACAATCGCAGAACTTCTTCCTTTGAGACATGTTAAGTAGAAACAACAAGTGCGGCATTAATTCCACTTGTCAATTCACCAGAATAAGCATAAGTGTTTGTTGCTTGTTGCTCTCCTCCTTAAATAATATTTCGAACCCATTGCACTGAATCCTGGTAGGATTAAGGAGCCGACTACACGTGCAATCACTCAAGAGTGAAACTGATTAACTCAGGAGAACTAAACCCTTTGTGAATGGTTTGTGACACCCAGAGCCCTCTGAAGTTCTCATTTGATTTTTGTGTGGGCTGAAGGCAAAAAAAATTTGAATGAGTTCAGTTAGGCCTATTATATTTCCAATGCACAGATTCTATATTCTCAAGGGGATAAGTACAGATTAAATAAGGGCAGACAAGAAATGATTATTTTTGGTTTACTTAGCAAGGTAGGAAAACACAATTCTCTTTCTTTTTACCTCTTTTCTTAGTTTGGAGGGAGGGGGTAGCTTTTTATCAGAAGCGGAGCAGCACTCAATTTTTAAATCGTTCTGTTTTCTGTTTTCTTTTATAACTGACAAATGTTTTTGCCACACAACAATGGACTTTCATAGCAAACACTTTCCAGCACAGGGATGACCTATGTATACCGGATACAGGGATGCAATGGACCAGAAGACACTGATTGATTTTGTAATATTAATAGCCGACATATTCCGATCAGTGTTGGTTACACATGTGAGAAGAGGGGAAAAACTATCAATCAACTGATCACCACCTTTTGTCTGCACTTTGCGGTTCTCTGAATCCATGCCAACCAAGCGGAATACTAGGTTCAGACAAACTTGGCACATCAAATGGGAGGCATTGGAGGACAGAGCTATGAGGAAGACCTTTGCAGATAACATATCTTCAAGTTTCAAAGAAATACCCAGTGATCATGGTACTGTTGAAGAGGAGTGGAAGTTGTTTAAAACTGCTGTGATTACTTCAGCTGCTTTGTGCTGTGATCGTAAGCGGCTGAATGTGGTGCAGGGCGGTGGGAAAAGGACTGCAAGGTGGAACGGTGAAGTCTAAGAAGTTCTCAAAGCAAAGAAGGAAGCCTATTTGCTATGGCTTGCAAATAAGTCAACTTCGAGTCGAGTGCGGTATACTGAGGTGCGAAAAGCAGCAGCAAACACAGTATCAACAGCTAAAGCCAAGGCCTGGGAGAAGTTCAGGGAGAAATTGGAGTCAGACTATGGTTCAGCAAACAAGGTATTCTGGTAGACTATGCGCCGCCTTTATGGAAAGAAGTCTCTCTTATCACAAACTATTAAGAGTTCAGATGGGAGGCTGCTGAAAACGGAGGAGAGCGTATTGCATAGGTGGAAGGAATACTTTTCATCTCTTCCTAATCCAGTGACATCAACAACTGAGACACATGAGGTGCACCTTGGAGCAGAGAATAGTCATGGAAGTATCACTGAAGCAGAAGTCAGATAGGCAATTATGTCCCTGAAGACTGGCAAAGCTGCAGGTGTGGATGAAATCTGGTCTGAGATGTTAAAGGCCTTGAATCAGGATGTTATCCTGTGGCTGATTTGAGTGTGTCAGGTTTCCTGGATATCTGGACAGGCCCCTAAGCAATGGCAGACAGGAATTGAGATCCCTATCTTCAAAAAGGGAGAGCAGAACTATCGAGGCATCTCTTTGCTCAGCATTCTTGGGAAAGTGTACGCTAAATGTCTGGAAAAGAGAGGTCGTGAAATAGTCAACTCCAAACTATTGGGGGAGCAGTGAGCTTTCCGACCTGGCCGAAGCAGGACGGATCACATCTTTGCTCTAATGCAAATCTTTGATAAATACTGGGAGTATGCAAAACAGGTCTATGCTTGATTTGTGCACCTCAAAAAAGCATATGACAGAGCTCCTGGGGAGAAGCTCTGGCAAATGTTGCAAGAGAATGAAGTGGATGGGCAATTACTGGTTGCTATCATGTCTCTGTACGAAAGCTCTGAGATGTGTGTCCAGATAAATTGCATTAAGTCAAGACCATTCACTATGGGTGTTGGACTCTGCCATGGGTGCGTACTGTCGCCCCTATTGTTCATTATCTCTATGGTCTGGATTGACAGGGTCAGCTGAGGCGTTGAGCGTGTTTATATGGGCGACTGATTGGTAGAGAGGTTGCTCTTTGCTGACGACCTTGTCCTCCTTGGGTCTTCTCGCACGAACCTTCAGCATACACTAGACTGGTTTGCTGCCAAATCATAAGAAGCTGGGATGAAGATCAGTGTGTTCTGGTCTTTTCAAGACAGCCTGCTTAGTGCGCTCTCCATGTTAGGGGACCTCATTAAGACAGGTGGAGTAATTCAAGTATCTCGGGATTACATTCACGAGTGATGGACGACAGGAGAAAGAATTGGATGGTCGGATCGGTGCAGCAAGCTGTGTCAGACGTGAAATCTGGCGATCTGTGGTAACAAAATGCGAACTGGGTAACAAAGCCAAGCTCTCCATCTTGAAATCTATCATTGTCCCCATTCTCACCTATGGTCATGAGGCTTGGGTAATGACCGAAAGAGTGCGATTGCGAGTACATGCTGCCGAAATGAGATTTCTGAGAGGTGTGGGAGGTGTTACCTACTAGATGGAGTGCACAGCAGCACAATAAGGGATTACGCTACTTCTCCGCATTGACAAATCTCAATTGTGCTGGTATGGCCACGTGATATCGATGCCGCAAACTGGCCTTCCTAGGCAGTTGTAATTTTCCAAGCCGGTGGGTAGGAGACCAAGGGGTTGGCCTAGAACCATGTAGCTAGACTACATGGAGAATCTGAGTTCAAGTCGCCTGGGTATTACCAGGGAGGACATGCGCCTGATGGCGGATAAGGGGGTTTGAAAAGTATGTAAGAAAGAATTTCAGTTATATGCATTTACATTTTGTAATGTGTTATATGGAACTGACAGAGCTACTACTGGCCCAAACAGGCCAGGTTCGCTGGGAAAAGTTTAATTAAGCAGGAACGCTTCCAAGCTTTATTATCCTAGCTCTTTTGAAGACGAATGAGCAAGTGCTGAAGAATATTCTTTTTTTACCACGTCCTCTGCCTCTCTGAATCCCGGTCCCCATTTCCTGTAGAGCACTACCACCCAATTCTCTCATTCATGTTCACAATAACTGATTGAGATCTTGCCCTTGTAAAAAATCCTTTAAAACGGACATACCACTAATTAAGCATGTCTATCTAGAATTTTTCCCGCAGAATTCAGCTATGGTGTAGCGTAATAAAACAGATTTGTGAAAACAGAACCTAATCCTTTGGAAAGGAATGTCCTTAAACACAGGTGAGGCTTGACCCTTCTGACTGAAATAATAACATAAAAACGCCTCTTGGTTTTAATGATATAGAACTTACATTTTGAAGGAATTTTTCTACGCCAAATATTGACAATGGCGGAGATGCAGATGTGGCAAGTGCACCCTACAACTATTTCTTGCGGAAATTTAGTTTCACAACTATCTTTCCTGATAAAAATGAAAGCAGGTCACCGTAATCTGAATGGACCGCAATTTTCATCCTGTTTTGTTCAATGGATAGCAGTGACAGCTCGTCCATAGGCACTGCGGCACTGCAGCACCCCCAGTTTCATTTTCGCTATCGATAAAATTCAATATAATGTGTCTTTTTTTCTTTAATATTATTCTTATGCATGTATATTACATGATCCTTAAGCTTAATATCACTAGCTGTTCCCTAGTTCTTGAAAATAATTAAAAATTTTTGACGCAACACCCCCAGAAATTTTAGCTAAGAGCCGCCACTGATGGATAGCAATCATGTGTGGGGAAAGTGTGTTACGCCACTTTGCACTGAGCATGCGATACTGGAATAATGAACAGGAGTGCTGCAAAAGTGTTACTTACAGGTTGGTGTTGAATAATGTCTGTATTCAGGTAATAACTGTGGATCCTGCGTGTAAGATCAATCAGAATGAAATCTTCGCCTTCTGTGAGTTTCGCTTTAAAATCCAACGACCAATATGTAATACATCCCCTCACCAAAACTGATGTAGGGTTTCTTCTTGAATTGGAAATGAAAGTATTTGTTATGCATGAGACTGATGTTGTAAAAGGACTTTTCTTCTGGTGGTAGCAATTTCAACCACGCATCAATGATGTCACTACTATTATTATAATAATCTTCGAGAATTTTTATGTCGAATAGTTTTGGCCAGTTTTGGATCATAAAAGAAACAGTGATGAAACCAACATTCACATCATTTAAAGGTATTTCAACTGGAGTCTTCAATTTCTTATTCAGGAACCACTGAGAGATAGAACTGACATTTGAATCAGCTGGTAATTCAAGGAAACGAAATGTCTATTTGGAAAATAATAAAAAACTATTGACCAATTCTATCTGAATGCTGTAAAGCGAAATTGAATTTGTAAAAAAACAATGCCATCAGTTGTGTTTCGTAATTTTGCACTCTTTAATTTAACATAATGCTCTTACAAAGGTGACTTCTCTGGATACTTAAACACGACAGAAAGTTCTGAAATCCATTTGAACGAGGTGGAAAAATCAGGTTTAAGAAAAACTCATCCTTCCAAGAAAACATCTGGGTATAAATTAAACATCTTGCAGAATGCCTCTGTGGTGAAACGAATCTACACATTTCAAGGTAAATCAAAATGACATGGTTGGTAAAATTTGGATCATGAAAAAATACAATGTTCTCCTAATAATTTTGCAATGCTGAATCCACTTTGTACACAAATTCCATAAGATTTGCAAAACCATCTGGTTTAGCAATGTTAAATGCGGCATGTTTCTTGATCCAAACATTCTAAAAACCAATTTTAAAAGCATTGTTAACATCTGTAACATTCTTGAAAAGTGCTGCAAAATGAGCTTCAGTTAAACCCACCTCCCAGGCACCCCTGAAATGCAACATACGTGGTAAAAAAAGTGAAATATTGCGATGTTGTATTTACATGTTTTTCACCAATAGGTGTGTTCGAAGAAGTGTCACGTAGAAATCAGAGTCCACGTACATGGGGCCGTATCATATTCCTAAGTGACGAACTAAACATCCCATCAAATGTTAAAAAGCTTCATTTTTGCAACCCAACTGTTCATGGTGTCAGGGTAATGCAGCCATTTCACGAAAGCTTCACGCAATCCTCATCTAGTACACCGTTGCAAAATTTTCTCTATGGCATACACTTCCGGATATTTAATATGTTGTAATTCATATTCATTTTCCTGCATTCTCCTCACCATTTTAATTTTTATTTTGTATACAGTTGGTTTTCTTTAAATGATTTTGGCACCTGGAAAATTTCGTGAGTTCATTTTTCCAAATAACCCTTAGCAAAAATACTTTGATGCGTGAAACACATAATAAACAATTTGTAGATTTGGTGTCGTATATGGGGCGGCATTGTAATAACGACGGAGTTTTAGCCACTATTGCTATCGTTCACATCTGCTGGAGCAATGCGTAGAGATCTGTGAATACGTATGTTGTAACTCTTTACAAGATCAAGTAAGACATCGATGTATCTGTGATTATTGGAAATATTTAAACATTCGTGTTTTCATTGTGAATTTATTATTTTTTGTCTGCAAAAAAAGCATTGTTGCATGAATTGTTGCATGAGAATGGGTTTCGCGCAGTGAAGTTTCAATACCATTGTTGTAGCCGTTGGTTTAATCGAGGCCAACGAGAGACAGGCCAGGGAACTCAAAAGTCACAAGATCATCGGGATCCGAGCAACAATCCATCCTTCATTGTTTCCAACAAACGAAAAATTACTGATTGTTAAAATCCAAGATGGAGACAATGATTGATGAATTGTTGGCCGGACCCCGATGATCATGTGACTTTTGAGTGCCCTGGCCTGTCTCTCGTTGGCCTCGGGTTTAATCAAACCCAACTAGAAAGACAGGCCCTGACGCGGAAAAGTAAACTGACCATAATAAGTCCAAGTAACCATTTAACCATCATTGTTTTCATCTCTGATCTTAACAATCAGTGTTTTATCGTTTGTTGAAAACAATAAACTTTGAATTGCTGTTCGGACTGCTATGGTCAGGTGACTTTTCCGCGACAGGGCCTTGTATTTCCGAAGCCGACGCGATATACTCAAGCCGTGGCACTGATTTTGTGTTATCATGCAAACAGATGGATTTTGTGACGTCTTGCGAAAATAAATTTAAGAACAAAATAAGGATATTTAAAATTTAAAGTAAAATGATTTATTAAAAAAGTAAATGACCCTTGTTTGGCATTAATGCATTTTATTCTACTCTATTTACTTAGTTATCTAAAATACAAATTCATATTTAAAATACGTCACGAAAACCGATGGGATTTCAATAGTGCCAAATGACGTAGTGCCATGGCTTCGTATAGATCGCGTCGGCTTCGGTATTTCTCGTTGGCTTCGCGGTTTAATCGAGGCCAACGAGATAACAAGGCCTGGAAGCGAAAAAGTCACCCGACCAACTGGGTGCTAGCAACAATCCAACCTGCATTGTTTCCAACAAAAGGAAAAATACTGATTGTTAACATCCAAGATGAAGACAATGAAGGTTGGTTTGTTGCTAGCACCCAGTTGGTCAGGTGACTTTTTCGCCTCCAGGCCCTGTTATCTCGTAGGCCTGTGGTTTAATGCAATGACGTATATTAATGATAGACTCCGAATCCTATTGTTAACAGCGGCAAAAAGTGAAGCAAATTGAGCCATGACAGTTCTGGGCAGGAGTGAGCCATGGAGTAATTAGCTGTCTGGCTGCTTTATTTTTGAAGATTTTGGTCCCGAGGAATAATTAGTTCAAAACCATTCCTCAAAATTGTTCTGCGTATAACTGTACAAACAGACACGAAAAAGGATCAGGAATCTTTTTCCACAAGCATAAATCAAAAATATGTAACTAAAATGAAAATACGTAACTGAAAGGCGATCGAAACGAAATTGAAATTTAAACCAAGAACGAAAAATTGTTTGTAAAATATAATGAAATACTTCAAATACAAAGTAAACGAAAAGATAAACTTATCACTCCGTGATCGGCGTGTGAAAAAATTATTAATCAGCTACTCTCACGTTTAACCATGTGTTTTGCATCATCCACTCACTTTTGGCCATGACAGTTCATATGGCAGGGAGCTTCCCAATTTGCTTCAAGTAACAACAATTGCTTCGGAGTCTATCTTTAATATACGTCATTGGATTTTTACAAGCTTAATCCACGGACTATAATATACAATGAGGGAATAATATTTACTATTTGCCTGATTGGTTTAAGGTAATATGTTGTTTTCCCGGTTATTCCGGGAGTCGTAGAGGGAAGAATATTTACTATTAATCTAATAATTTACTGTTATGCTGCGGGATAGCCTAGTTATTTATGAAGAAAACAGTGTTGAGCCATTTAAACTAATCTTGAACATGTGTATTTAATAGCCCTCGCCCTTTATCACTGTTTACCTTCAGAGGAATGCGTTCATCAGTGAACATTTTTTGAAATGGATTTTGAAGTTCAAGACTCATGCGAATTGAGAAAATACATCAATGCATATGAGCAGATATGTAAAACCATCATTCTCTTTTGACAGAGTGCTCAAGTCAACCTAGGCAACTTGAAATTGTTCAAATGGAGCATAAACTTTCATTTGATTACGTGGATAACAATGGCGTACTGAACTATGCAGAGTAGAAGTCGGAACACCTTGAAGCCAATCATGCATCTCTCTTATAGAATGATTTGTTTGCGATGCTAAACCACGACTGGGTTAAAAAAAAGGCTTCACTGGGGGTTAAAAAAAGGCTTGTTGCATGTCTCTCACAGTGATTAAAATGTAAGTGAGAGAAGGGTTCATAATACTGTTCCTATCAACGAAATTGGTAGTGTCCTTACAGTATAACAGAGAGACAACAGAGTTTCCAGCTAGTTTCGCCATTTATTGGGATTGGGGGGGGGGATGAGACGTCGGAGGTATCTGAAACGAGGGGGCTTATTAACGGTAGAAATGACGGATTTATCAAACTTGGTGGTGGGGTCGGAAGGAAGGACAATAAAGTTGTTTGTGGAGATGAAATCGTTGACTTTACTGTTATAATCGGAACGGTAAAAGGTGACTGATGGTTACCTTTATCAGCCTTGACGGTCATGGCGACAGATTCAGATAACTTCGTCTTCAGGGTGGAAGATGCAGCAATGTCCCTAAGTTTTTCCTAGGGTGGGCTGGATGAAGAGGCGTCATTGCAGGCTCGACGGATGAGGTGTCCAGCGATAGCACGAGCTGGTGGCCAATCAGTCTTGGGTAGCAGGGACCGGGCGCGTTCAGTGACTTATATGACAGTGTGTAGGTCTTAACTGGGAGAAAGTTAAGACACAGTCGATGGGAGCAGGCCGAGTGGAATGAGTCGGGCGGTGGAGGTCATCAAGTTTCTTGCATAAGATCTGGAACTTGTGTTCTTTAAGGGATTGTAATCTGATGTCATCATCGTCGATAAGAGGCATTAGAACATCGGGCGGTATGATAGTGGACGAATGCAGGTGGAGTCGAAAGACTTCTTGGTTTAGGTGGTGTTTCTTAAAATATAGGATGGATGTAGAGCGGCCTACTCAGGTCCTAATGGCGGCAGTCCATGCAGCTTGGGCGGTGGTGGATTTGTTGCGGATAATGACACGTGTATACTTGGGCTCTAGGTGTTCGCGGATGCATACTCGATTGAATCAAATGTTCTGGATTGTCGCAGGTAGCTTCTTCTTGGTGTGGAACATCTTGGAGATGAGCGATGTAACATCAGTGAGAGAAGGATTCATAATACTGTTCCTGTCAACGAAATTGGTAGTGACCTTACAGTATAACAGAAAGACAACAGAGTTTCCAACTATTTTCGCCATTTATTCCTGGCTTTATCAAGGATAACACAACAAGACGCTTGCAGGCCTTTATACAGGGTGAATACAAAAGTCTGAACCCCCCTTTTATTTTTTGAACCGAAGCAGATATGTCAATTTTGATGAATCCAATGAATAGGAAGTTGTGGGTGGCCTATCCCGTGTTGCACTTTTCATCATCCCAAATATGCAAATTAGGACACATTCAAAATTTATCTCAAAAACCGTAAGGGATAGAGAAAAAAAACCCAGTTGCAAACTTGTTCAGCATAAAAAAACTAACAAAACAAAAAAAACCATCCAAATCGGACCAACCAATCACCCACAATCACGTGGTGAACTTTTTGTAGCTTACAAACAGTCACACTGCACAAATAAGTTACTTCAAACAGTTTAAAAAAAAGTTAATCAACAAAATGCTCGATGTGACGACCGTGGGCACCATAACACAATTGGGCATGGAACCTAACTGACGCCAAAACATCGGCAAGCATGACTGGTTTCACTCCTTGGCACGCTTCCTGGATTCGTTGAACCAGATTCTCCGGTGAGGCGGGCTGTGTAGCATAAACCTTGTCCTTCAGGTATCCCCACAAGAAAAAGTCAAATGGTGTAAAATCAGTGGAGCAGGTGGCCAACGAACTGGTCCTCCTCGGCCAATCCATTGTTGTCCAAACATCTCACTTAGACGCTCGCGAACGACCAACCTGTAATGTGGAGTAGCTCCATCATGCTGAAACCACGTGCGCTGATACGAGGCCAATGGCAAATTGTCAATGAAGTCTGTGACTACCACGTTAAGAATTTCAGCCTGGTAGCATTCTGCAGAAAGTGTTCCATTGTAAAAATACGTTCCAACCACAGTGTCATTGTACAATCCACACCACACATTGATTCTCCAGTTCACTTGATGAGTTGCTTCTCACAGACATCGTGGGTTTTCGTCTGCCCAATGATGATGGTTGTGCCTGTTGATAACTCCGTCCCTGGTAAACTGAGCTTCATCTGTCCACAACACCTCATGAATGAAGTTTGGATTGTCATCCAGGCAGGTAAGTAACCAGTTGCAGAAGGCGGCCCTAGCAACATAATCCAATGGCAGTAACTCCTGGTGACAATGAATATGGTATGGGTGAAAATGATGTGCGTGTAGAATGTTGAGAACAGTTCTCTGATGGCACCCAACATCTGCAGCAACTGCAGACAGAACTTGTGTTGTTGTATCCTCGTCACCTTGTGGACTTGGTCGTCCTCGTTCTGCATTAACATACACTGTAGACTCCAATTTTGAATAATGTGACGCATTGTTTGACGAGATGGATGGCGTTAGGGTATCTGTCTCGATGCAACCTAACTGCAGCATGTAGGTTTCTCCTTACCTCTCCTAAGCAGAAGATCATGTTGACCATTTCCGGAACATTGTTCTGTCTTCTGTGTGCTGAGACATGCCTTTTATTTGCTTTTCTGCATGAAAGTGAATGTGAGTATTGTAATTTATGTTAATTTTTTGATTTACATTCTTTACATGGTGGAAATATCAACATTCAGTTTTCCTTGTGCAGTGTAATTGTTTGTAAGCTACAAACAATTCACCGCGTGATTGTGGGTGATTGGTTGGTCCGATTTGGATGACTTTTTTTGTTTTCTTTGTTTTTTTATGCTGAAGAAGTTTGCAATTGTGTCTTTTTCTCTATCTCTTACGGTTTTTGAGATAGGCTTTCTTTTCAGGCCGCGATTTGTTTGCCTTTCTCTTTTTTTATTTTAATCATTGGATGTCCCTCTTGTATTTTCTGTTATTGGTTTACACTTCTGTATTTCCATTTTCCAATCTCCTTGCTTACTCTGTACCATGATTCTGTATACAAAGGCGTGCAAGCCTCTTGTTGTGTTATCCTTGATAAAACCGGAAATAAATGGCAAAACTTGTTGGAAACTCTGTTATCTTTCTGTTACACTGTAAGGTCACTACCAATTTCGTTGATTTCATCTCACCAACAACTTTATTGTCCTTTTTTCCGACCCCACCACCAAGTTTCATAAATCCATCATTTCTGCCATTAATAAGTCCCCTCGCTTCAGATACCTCCGACGTCTCATCTCCCCAATCCTTTCCCCCCCCCCTCCCCCCAGCCTAAATGCTCTCGTCAAGATCCACAAGCCTAACATGCCTATATGCCCTGTTGTTAAATACTCCCCCACCCCTGCCCATCTCATTGCCAAGACTTTCTCCGCATTCCTCTTCAACCTTAAACTCCTTCCTTATACCTACAATGTCCGGAACTCCCTCACGCTTGCTGAATCCCTTTCCTCCTTTCTTACTAACGAACACTTGTCCCTTATGTCCCTTGATATAACTAACTTATACAATAATATCCCGGTCTCCACCTCCCTTAAAATCCTCGAACGCCTCTTACGTGCTGCCTCTTTCTCTAATCCCGATGCCATCTTTTATCCATCCTGTCTGTCATTTCCTCACAAAACTACTTTTCCTTTGACAACACGTTCTATTCTCAACCTACTGTGCTTCCCACTTAGCAGCTTCTCATGCGAAGTCTTCCTACATTACCTCGAACTAACCTTCGTCACCCCCCTCCTAGCTAACTGCATTATCATCTCATATTTCCGATATGTGGACGACATCCTTATTATTTACGACTCCCATTCTTCCTCCATCGCTGACATCTTCAACTCCTTCTCTCCCCATATCCATTTTACCTACGAAACAGAACTTAAAAATTCCATCCCGTACCTTGACATCATCACAACCTCCAAATTAACCGTTTCTCATTCGTCTTCCGTAAACCTACCACACCACATCATTTAATCTAATCCACCACTCTTTCTCACCCCCGCCCTCCCGTCGACAAATACGCCTCCTTACACTTTTTCATTGACTGTGCCCTAAAGTTACCCCGTTAAAGGTGGCAGGTGTAGCTCGGTTGTCTCGCCTTTCTTAACGTATTGGTGGAGTTAAGCAACCTTGAGCGCGGTTAATTACAGGTTGGGTGACCGCCTGGAAACGTCCATCGCCCCCCGTGCTTCGGAGGGCACGTTAAGCCGTCGGTCCCAGCTGCTACTGTTTCCTGTGGCAGTCGTTAATTGGGGATAGTACAATAGACTTATAGAGTCGCAGTGCTCTGGTTTCTAGTATAATCACTTCGTTTTATTGTATACTCACTTCGGTTTCTCGTATAAACACTTCAGTTTCATGTTAAACCACCCCTTACAGTTCATTAGGCATTAAGCATTACCCCTCAGCTCCCCTTCCCGCACCTCCGAACTCCATATCATCCACGCCCTCGCCTGTATGAACGTCTTCTCGTCATCTACTTTCTCCCGTACCCTTCAACGCTGCAGGCGTGCTTTCCTTAGCCCGAGTCCCCCACCTGCAGATATAACCTGACAAAAGTGGGTTTCTCTATTATATCTTGGCCCCCAATTCTCCCGCCTCTCCAATTTCCTCTCTTCCCTTGGCTTCCAAGTTTCTTTCCGTTCCCCTACCCCTTTTCTGCCTACCTCATGCCCTTCTATCCTAACTGCATCTGACGATTTCTTGATCTGGAGTATATTGCTAAACTGTGCCTTCTGTGGTAAGTTTTACATAGGCTTATCGACCAGTAACTTCAAAGTACGTTTCAAGGAGCACGCCAACTCCTACGAGAAACAAGACGGTAATTCCCACTATGCCAACCATCACGCCGTTTCCGGACATGCTTTGAAAACTCAAGACGAGGTGATGTCCAACATAAACAAATGCAACGACCCGATCAAGACTGCGACCCTTTGATTCAGGGCTTATTATCAGTAGGAATATGATTATCAATTCCCTACTGAGGTAATGTAACAATGCAATGACGTTTCAGCGCCCAGGCCTTATCTTTAGGTGGTGTTTTTTTGGATCGGTGCTGATTAATCAATCAAAGAGGACATGTTATCTACTGTACAGGGTGTCCAAAAAGTCTGTTAACATGCCAGATATCTCAAAGCTGCCAAGTATGCGAGATCTGATGAGTGTGGTAATAGGGGGGGGGGTGAGGAATTCTTTTCTGCTCTTAAATTTGGCTTTGACCCCCAAATTTAACATTATCAATTGCTAACTTGAAAACTATTAATGATAGAGAAAAATTTCCCCTGTAGAACAACACCACATTAATAGAAAAACAATCTTTAATCACCCCCTTCCCCTTGAAAGATTTTGAGAAAATGGGCGAGAAAGACTCACTCAAGGTCAGGTGGGCTGGCCAGGTTGGCTGAAGTTTCTAACACATTAGAATTGCAGTGAAGCACACCATTTGGAATTTTCTTTCCATGAGTGACTCTTTCTCGCTCATTTTCTCAAAATCTTTCAAGAGGAAGTGTGTGATTGAAAACTGTTTTTAGACTAATGGGAGTTGCTCTTCTGGGTAGCAACTAGAAATTTTTCTCTATCTTTAATAGTTTTCGAGTTAGCAAATGGATGACCTTAAATTTGGGGGTCAAAGTGAAGTTTGAGTGCGGCAATGAATTCCCTAACCCCCTCTTACCTATAAACCACACTCATCAGATCTCGCCTAACTGGCAGCTTTGAGATATCTGCCATATTACCAGATTTTTGGACACCCTGTTATAAGCAAATTTCAGGTTTTTGCTTAGGCGTTAACATTTAAAGCTTTTTGAAATTTGAAAATTCAAAATATCCAATAAGGAAATATTACCATTTCTGTTGCTATGATTGATGGCCATAGATATAGAGATTTTGTATGATTGGCTGTCATTTAACAGAAGAAAATTGAGAAAACTCAATTAAGCATTGCGATGCAGACGTTGTTGTCGTTCATAGCTGATCAGCTCCAGGATTTTCAGAATAGCGAAAAAATTCTATTTGTTCAAGAACATTGTTAAATCCCCGACGGAAGAAAAATTTTAAAGAAGAATTTCGTGAGGATTTGACAAGGGAAAAAGAAGATGAGAAAAGGAACACCCCCGTACGTAGTAGACAGACCCCGTCAAGAGAGAAAAATCTGAAGCCAAAAGATTGGAGAAAGAAGGAGAGGTCGGAGCCTCAGGATTGGAGGATGAAGTGCGCAAACTCGGCACAGAATTCACCAAGCCCGAATAAAAGGAGAAGACAAAGAAAAGAGAAACAGATTGTGGTCGATTCTCTTACAGACAGGAACCTCGTCAGCCAGCTGGACCAGAGGAGATGGCCTAACCAATCTCATGCTAATCAATATGCTATTGTTATGAACTTAAGTGAAATCATTGCAGGAGACAATGTACTAAGCAATCTTTTGGACATTGGTGATAAGGAGCTTCAGCACGACATTTCAAATAGCCCAGATGAACCTAGTTCAACTTCCACGACATCATTGGCCTTGGTGGATAAGGTTGTAGCAGCGACCCACGCCCGAATAGGAGACGAGTCCGACCTGCTCTCAACTTCGGGACACCACGTCCAAGAAGGAGCTATTCTGGATAGCGCGTCTCAACAAGCAATTGCACGACTTAGCCCTGCTTATTCCCGAGGAGGAGCAAATACAGCGAGGCAGCGTTATCGCCAGATAACCCAGCCGGCTTTCTCACAACCAGCGACGCCGCGTTGTCTGGTACTATGTTTTGCTAAAATATCTATTAGGATATTAGATTGACATTAAGCAATTTAAAGATAGAAGACTTTTATTAATGAGATGTTCTAATCTCTACAGTATTACCTCCTCGGTTGACTAACCTAAAGAGGTCGCTGCTCTCGGATGTTGCGGTGCCTAATTCAGGCCAGACGTTATTTTCCACAATAATCCCTGACGACTTGGAGACGGCAGCCAGCGAGGCAACTACAGCCACTGAACGAACGAAAGTTTGGACTTCCCGGCGTAGCGCTTCTGTAATATCCCCTTGCAGCCAGGTCGCCTTATCATACGACAACGATATGGACTGATCCTTTCTTATTAAAATTTATCACTATGTGCTAGCAAAACTCTGCTAGCTTATGTATTCATATAAAGTCAACCATTAAATTGATTATCATATTACCTCCTCACTTCCACTCTGTTCGTGCTCTTAAAATACACAACAGAGTGGGGGAGGTACTTTTGGTCGCGAGCAATCCCAGACCACGACCTTAAGTTTCCACTGCATGAATAAGCTTAAGCTAGCAATAGTGAACTTAAAATTTCGTTAAAGAGAGACTGCAGACATTCTTTTTCTTTTGTCTATGTTAAGAAGCCAGCCGGAGGACGTTTGAAATCCAGCGAGTGGGTGAGGTACTTTGAAGAGGAGCAAAGGCCGAAAATTTGAAAGACAGAAGTCAAAAGTTACAGCAAGAGTGAGTATAATAGAAATAAGAAGTAATGGGTCGAGACACGAAAGAAAGGCTCAAAGAACAAAGGTTCAACGAGAAAGGAGTTAAGCCTGTAAAAGATTACAACACTATTTTTAAGGTGTTGGCTGATAATGTTGTAGGTTGGGCCAAAAAATAGAAAGTGAAGACCTTCAACGGCAACTTTAGTGTAGAGATAAAGAAATTAATGGATAATCAGAAGTTCCAAAAGTTAGAAGATGCCATGAGTTGGGTTGAAGGTTATCTAAGTAAAGGAAACCAAAACGGAAATAGCAGTAAAAAAGATAAAAGCATCGAAGTGTTAGTATCCAAAGCAGCCAGTGAAAATAAAAGGTGGGAAAACAGAAGTAAGAGAAATATGGAGCCAGATAAACATTTCCTAGAGATAAGGAAAAATCCACCGCCATCAATGTGTGAAGAAGAGGGCCTATCGTATAGAAGGATCAAAGGAAGAAGGCAATTAGTGGTCCCTAAAGAAGCAAGCATTATTAGTGAAATTTTTAGGGAATCGCATGATATCCCGATTAGAAGGCATCTTGGCATCAAAAGACATTGTATAACGTAGCGCGAAGCTATTTTTGGACTAATATGAGGAAGGATATTTCAGAATATGTTAAATCCAGTGTCGAATGTCAAGAAAATAAAATTCTTCGCACAAGGCCTTATGGGCACCTTAAGCCACTACCTGTTCCTAAGGAACGATGGGAGGTCATCAAGATGGACTTCGTGTCGCCGATGCCAATCACAAAGAATGGGTACGACGCTCTATTAACTGTGACTAAGCGATTGTCAAAAAGATTGTGGTTGCTACCATGCCACACGACGATATCGGCAGAGGAAACAGCTAAGTTGCTGTTAGACAATATTTTTAAAATTCATGGGTTTCCCGCTGCCATAATCTCAGATAGGGACGTTATGTTTACGTCGCAGGTGTGGAGAGAAATTTTTAAGCTGTTAGAAATAAAGCATCATTATTCCAGTGCTTATCATCCCCAGACTGACGGGCATACAGATCATATCGATCATACAGATCATCATTAGTCTGCCATACAGATCACCGGAACTATGTAAATAGTGAACGGGACAATTGGGATGAATATTTGACATCTGTCGAGATAGCTTTTAACTCAACAAAATCAGAGGCCATCCGTTGTTCGCCATTTTTAATGGATCTCGGAAGGGAAATGAGATTTCCAAACATAAGAGGTGAAGTAATGAAGGAGGCAGAATCTGAAAAAGAGTTTAAAAATAAGCTGAAGCTGCTATAACAACAGGCCCGAAAAAAATATAAAGTAAGCAAATGCAAAGTATGAGAAATGTTACAATCGAAAACGGACAATATGGAAGTTGAAGAAGGGCGAAAAAGTACTGGTGGTAGCTAAACGAATTATGAAGCAAAGAGGCGCAGTGGGGAGAAAATTATATTCCAAGTTTATAGGGCCTTTTAAGGTAAAGAAAATCATAAACGAAGTGACAGCACAGTTA